>PVJA010004589.1:0-85012 GCA_004027025.1 Myocastor coypus
GGGGAAAGGGAAGGCAGGCCAAGGATCCTGACCCAGCCGGCGCGAGGGCTCTGCTACCGGCTGGGATTCGGGTCGGGTCTCGAACAGGAAGTTAGTCACAGGAACGCAGAGGCGGGGCAGAGGGGCGCAGGGGCTTACCCGCGGCGGGTGCGCAGGCTCAGCTCCCAGCGGTGGGGTTTTCTCAGATGCTTTAAAAGGAATTGAAGAATTATGCATCAGTGCTATCACAGGTCTAAGAGGCATTATTGCACGACTCAATAGGCAAGTGAGAGTGATTGAGGCCCCAATATTTAAAATTGATGCACAAATATCATCAAATAACCTGCATGGTAAAATCACAACTTTGTCAATTACTGCCTTAGTTTACATTTCATTATTAATGATAGTTTGAATTATAAAAGAAAACACGAATGAGGGAATGCTTATAATTTCAGTACTCAAGGTTTCCTAAGATCCATATTCAGTCCACTTAGAACCCTTGATAAAAAAGAAGGCAGCAAGTGGAAGTAAACACTTTTATTGCAAAGAAAATTATTTCATTAGTTCTTCAATTTGCTTTCATGACTTATTAATCACATTCAGAGTATGTAAATACCTCTAGAAAAAAATTTTCATGATTTCATCCAACTGTAATGAGTCAGTTTTAAACAACCCCACAGGCCTGGGCAGAGCCTGGGGCCATTACCTGTGTGTGCTCAGAAGCTCTGCCCAGAACAGTGATTGCATTTTTACCTTACCTTGGCCCAAACACTTTGGTTTGCTGGGGTTTTGTTTATAAGCAGAGTTGTTTCAGTCATACTGTCTGAGTGACAACTCATTGCTGTAATGTAAGTAAGAGGCAGTTTGTGATTTGGGTTTTAGTGAGGGAGAGTAAATTTTATAGTGTATATAATTTGGAACATGTCTGTGTTTCAGCCCATATGTGGAAATCTGCCCGGGTGCTTATTATTATGCTTATCTGCAAATGACCAGATGGCCTTCCCCAAATGTGGAGAACCATTTAGTGCCATTTTAAACCATTAAAGCTATTAACTCTGGCTTGAGATAATCCTGTGCCCAAAGGGAACTAGTTTTGCTATCCCTCAAAGTCATCAAATGTAATTAAATGCCATATTGAAAAGTAGGCACTAATGGATTAAGGAGACAGGGCTGTCAACCAGTTGTGGGTCAACTAATCAAAAGGACACAGCATCAGTGAAAAACATGTGTTGGATGAGGTATTGGCTAAGATGCTATAACCAAAAATACCAGAACTGTGACTCAAACAAAAGAGATAGTTCACATCCCTTTCAGACAAAAATTGAACCAAGAAAACCCAAAAAACCCAGGGGTTGTTGGGGCCTCATACACATTGCTCTGATACTTTAGATCAACTGCAGATCATGTTTGATCCATTTTGCTGCTCAGATGTTCATCATGGCGCTCTCCTCATTCACATGGTTGAATGAACATCTGTGTTCTGGATAACTAGAATGCAAAGTGAGAAAAGGTGGAGGGCAAGGGATTTTAGTTTAAGGAATTGGGGATAGAACTGTCTATATCACTTTCATTTACAATCCCACTGCCAAGCATTTAGTTATTGGATCACCACTAATTGCAGAGGAAGCTGGGAAAGGTCCCTCAGTAGACAGCCAAGTGTTCTGCTACAGCTCAGCACAGTGGGAAGTCCTAGTTCTGAAAGAAAAAAAAATGAGAGAACAGATACTGAAGCAGTAGTTTTTGCCACAGGTTTGTTTCAGAGGATATAAACCAGAGAAAAGAATTGTGCAGCTCCCATTGTGAGAGTTAAGGAGATCTGAGGAAGGCCACAGCTAGGAAAATAAAGAGGCTGGTCATATCACCGGAAGATGGGAACTGACTATATCCTGGAAGCTGTAAGATTCCCAGTGTATATTTATTGAGCTACTTTTCACAGCGACTCCTGAAATAGTGTTAGTATCAGTGTTCCAAGAAGCAAGTGTCCAAAGAGAAATGAATATAAGGAAACTACTAAGGGAAATATCTTTGAGAGAAAAATGGGGGTGGAGTGTTGGGGAGAACAGATCTAACACTGAGCAAAGAAGAAAAGAGAGGGTTGGAGCAAAGCATTTTAGGTTGCAGTGAAGTTCAAAGGAACTTTTGGAAATAACAACAGGAAACTAGTTTCCATTTCAAGTTTGCCAATCAAAGGAGATCCATGTCTTGTGTATCTTACACTAGATCATAGTCACCCACATCTTGCAAATCCCAATTTTTGACCAGGAGGAGTCTATCAGAATGTAGCAGCTGGAGCCATTTCTCCCTTTTGTCCTCCTTTCTTTCCTTTTTCTTCTTCCAAGACAAAAGATTAAGACCTATGTCCAAATTTTAAAGCTGGTAAACGGCAGAGAAGAAATTGTACAGTGTCTCTTTAATCAATATATATCCTGCCTGCTAAGCTTGTTGAAACTACCCAACACATAATTTTTAAAGGTTCAGATAAAAATAGCCAAAAGAACTTTAGTGTATGTGATGTTGCCAAACTAAGAGCTTGAAGGTGAGAAGATACCTCACCGTGGCCTGAGGGGAGAACCATGGCCCTGGGAGAACCTAAGTCAGGACCTGACATGAAGGTGTTAAGTTTTCACAGAGAATCTCTTCCATGCAGGCTTCTTATAGCTCCTGTCTAAAGCCATTTTGAGAGTCAAACCCAAAAGCACAAGGCCAAACCCATGTCTTGGATCAACCTCTCTCCCTTCTAGGCTTCTTTTATGTTCTGAGCTTCTTTGAAAATGCTGAGTTCTCTAGCTCCAATGAGGCAGGCTGGGCAAAACTCATCTCTTCCTCTGTGTGAACTGGGTAAAGGTGCCCCTCACAGGCAGATCCAGAAGCTCAAGAGCCAATAGTTTGGCCAGCAGAGTGCAGGCGATATTAAACGTCCACCCACCTAAATTATGTAAAGCACAACCACGCATGTCTATCTTCCTTCAGTGTGTCACACCCATCTGGCTTTCTAGAAGTCTGCAGAAACCCTTAGATTCTTAAGATGGAAATGAAAGAGGTGCCATTTCCTAGAAATTTTCAGGGCCAGAGTGCTAATGTCCCAGGTACTCCAGCAACCCCACCCCTCCGTATCTCCCCATTCTGTGCTCTATTTGATACTTTCTTTTCTGCTTTGTAGCAGTCTAAGCTTTTCAAGGCTTATCGCCTGGGATTTGCGATCCTGGTTGAATCTTCATCTCCTGGTTGGCTAATGACTAAACCCATGAGCATGCTTTGCATATCTTCACTTGGCAGATTTTTTTTTGGCTTTTTAAATTTTTGGTTTCATTCCCAACCATAAAGCTGGAAGACTTCCGCTTCTTTCTTTCTTTCTTTCTTTCTTTCTTTCTTTCTTTCTTTCTTTCTTTCTTTCTTTCTTTCTTTCTCTTTCTTTCTTTTTTTCCTCTCTCTGTCTCTCTCTCTCTCTCTCTCTCTCTCTCTCTCTCTCTCTCTCTCTCTCTCTCTCTCTTCCTCTCTCCCTCTCTCGCTTTTTCTCTCTTTCATTTTAGGACACGGTCTACAGTATCTCACTATGCAGGTCAGGCTCATAGTGATCCGACTGCATTCAACTTCCCAAGAAATGGGATTAAAGGAATGTGCCACCATGCTCAGTCTCAATCACCCCTCAGCATGCTTTGGGGCTGGGGCTGGCACTGCAGAGCAGGGATTGAACTCTGGCTGATGCACTCTGCCTAAGCAGGCATTTTAATCCAATGAGCTATTTGTGCCAGCCTCTCCTTGGTTTTAAATGGGTTAGCTAAGTCTTTTGATTTGAAGAGCCTTGTCCAGTAATATATACTGTTAGACCAAGAACACTTTGATTTGCAAAGTCTGTTATTGCTTCAAAGCATCTGACATATATTAGTTCATATAATCCTTAAAGAGATAGTGTAGAGTCAGTAGCAGTTAATACTATCCACTTGTACTCGCTAGGGAAACAAGGCTAAGTAGCGCGTTGAAGGTAACAAACTGGGAAACTCACAAGCAGGATTTGGAAATAGTTCCATTGGCTCCATACAGGGCTTTTTCCATGATAGAACACCGTCTCTAAAAGTATTTGTTTTTATTCTACTTTGTTCCACTCTGGGGTTAAAAATACTTCTTAAAACGTCTTTTAAAATACTTCCAAAAAACCCAGTCATGCTCTCTGTCAAGAGAACAAATCTTTCTTGACACCCAGATTGTGAAGGAATTTTCTCTTGCAGGTCTTTTACTCTGAGGATGATTGATGTGGTTATTAATTCTGCAGCAGGTTCCTGTCAACAGGACACAGGTGAGGGGGAAGGCCTATTCTCATGGAGCGGTGGTGGAGAACCTGTAACACAAGAGCTTTCTGTGCGAGCACACAGGGCATGTCACCTCAGCAGCTGAGTACTGAATACTTGTTTTCTTTTCTTTTTTTTTTTTTTAATATTTATTTAGCACAGCCTCTTGCTATGCAGCTTGGACTCCTAGGGATCCTCCTGTTTCAACTTCCCCAGCACTGGGATTACCAGTGTCTGCTGCCAAACCTGGTTTCAGTGGCTGGCTCGGTGCGGGACCTGCACGGCATGTGGTACCAGGGATTGAACCTAGGTCCTTGCCCTTGCCAGGCAGGTGCTTAAATCTCCAAGCTACTTCCATTTGCACCCATTGTTTTTTCTAAACTAAAACCACAATATCCAGGTTTATCTGCAGCATAGGTATTTTGTGATAAGTAAGTGGGCTTGGATTACACTTTGGGTATTTGGTCTCTGAAAAAGTTTCACCATCAAAGTTATATGTCTTCATTAAGTATGACATCAAAATATAACCCTGCTTTTAATGTTCTTATTCATTTGTGCCATTTTTCAGCAGTTGTGTTGATATATGATGAAGGTGAATCTCTTCAGAATTGGGGAAAAGAGAGGCTCCTGTCTGCAGTAGCCATTGAAGTTTATACCTTTGGAAAATTTCCCCCAAGGTTTTCAAGCTCTCCTTGACTGGCTCCCTCCTGTGGTGTATACCTAGGCAGAACTCAGTCCCAAAGCAATGGATGGTCTTCCATTAACCGCTTTACTAAACTAAGGAGAATAACATACTTTTAAGTTGATTATTACAGTTTACATATACATAATGATCATATTCATCACAGGATACTTTATCTGTCTGTGATGCATCTTGATTCCCCTTTTGATTCTCAGTCCCCTGCTCTCCCTTGAGGCCCTCTTCACCTCCGTACTTATAAAGCTTTATTCCTACTTACCTTATTCTTCTCACACTTTTAAAAAAATTTTCCTTTCATTTCCCCTTCTCCACTCTCTAGTTCCTTTGGCCTTTTGAACAATTTCCTCCTATTTCATAATATCTATTGTATATTGTGGTTCTCATTTACTCATTAAATTTCTCACATCACGTAGCCAATGTAATGTTTATGCATGTATGTCAGCCTTATTTCACATAAGATGTGGCCTCAAGGTGCACCCAGTTACCTAGAGATGTCTGAAGTTTATCCTTCTTTACAACTGAGTAGAACTCCATTGAATAAAAAAAAAAAAAAAAAAAAAAAAAAAAAAAAAAAAAAAAAAAAAAAAAAAAAAAAAAAAAAAAAAAAAAAAAAAAAAAAAAAAAAACAACCACATCCTTTTCATACATTCATCAGTTGATGGGAATTTGGGTTGTTTCCAAGGTTCAGCTATTACTAATTGTGTTGCTGTAAACGTGGGGTGCATATATTTTAGTGAGATAAGGTTTTCTCAAAAGAAATGCAAATAACTGTTCTCTACAAACATAGTTGCAGCAACACGCATGTGACATGTTTGTTACCCTTTATCTTGAAGCAGTCAGGTCATATATCTCATTTGGTCTTAAAGGGATTACTGGAACCTAACTTCTTGCCAAAAGTGCCAGAAATGATGCCAGTAAAAAGAAATGCTCAACATTTTCAACCTCTCAAAATTCGGAAAACTTTCACCTTCTTTTTTGTTTGTTTGTTTTTGTTTTTGTTTTTTTGAGACAAGGTCAAGCTATACAGTTCAGGTTGGCCTTGAGCTCACTTTTGTAACCCAGGCTGGTCTCAAACTCTCACTGATCCTCCTGCCTCAGCCTCACATGTGCCTGGCTTACAGGCATGTGCCAATTTCCACCTGATTTTCATTCCTAGCTCTGCCTGAGTCCTCGCTGGCCTCAAGGATCCAGGTCTGCTTGAGTTCTCCTTTTGTCCCAGCTTTCCTCTTTGCAGAAAACATCCTCCATGGAAAGGAATTTTGTAAACCACTTATGGGTAGCTCCAAAAATAAAGCTTGCTCATTTAATTGTACACTCTCAAGGTTGCTTAGGAGGCAGATGACTGGATTAGGATACAGTCTGTGGCTATGCCATGGGGCCAAGTTATCTGGAGTTGAACCCATGAAGCTGATCTCCTGGGGCTGAACTTTCAATCCATCATACTAACTGGCTGTGTATGTGGCAAGACTGTTCTATATGAGACTTTGAGGAGTTTGTATTTTGGAGCATTCACTGTGTCTGTGAGCAACTTTGAGGGAATTGTCTCCTGAATCAACTCCTTCTAATATGGTGTGACTCCCCAGGAAGAAGGTCAGTCCTCACTTCTCTTCTTGGAAGTGAGAAACTACAAGCTTAGAGTCTAATTGGCTTTCCCAATAGCATAGAGATAATTATGATGAAAACAAGATGCAAATAGTCAATTTGATTCCAGAGCCCAACTCTGTAACTATGACCCACACATATCACAGACAGGCTGAGAGACAGAGAGAATACATATTATACAAGTAAACTAGCTAGTTATTAGTACCCTCCAGATTGTCAATTTTGCATTCTAATTTACTGGACTTAAATGTTTGATCTTATAAGTGATGAATTACTGTTGTAACTATCTTGCAATCCCATCTTTGATGCTAGATAATGACAAAGGAAGAGGCAGGCCTTCGACATCCCACTCCTACTGTGTTTTCAAGAACATGTTTGTGAAGACTGGGGATGTTGCTCAGGGGCACAGAACCTGCTCAGTAAATGTGAGGTCCTGAGTTTGACCCCTAGGTGTTGACTCATAGGAGAGAGTCCCCTCAAAGGTGCTCACAGACACAGTGAGTGCTCCATAAATACAAACTCCTCAAAGTCTCGTACATAGCAGTCTTGCCATGTATGCGGCCAATTAATGACTGATTGAAAGTTCAGGCTCAAGAGGTGAACTTCATGGGTCCAATTTGGAAGGAAGGAAGGAAGGAAGGAAGAAAGAAAGAAAGAAAGAAAGAAAGAAAGAAAGAAAGAGAGAGAGAGAAAAAGAAAGGACTAAGTACAAATATACTTTGAACATCGTAGAAGTACAATGTTCAATTGTCAGTGCACTTAAGCACTCCTTAGTAGGAATGTAAATTGTTCTAACTTTTCTGAAAGTCAGTTTGGAAATGACACTAAAAGCTTTAATAACCAAGTTTAATTCCTGGTACCAAAAAGAAAAAAAAAAAAAAAAAAAACAACACTTTCATATATATTTGACTTAGGAATTCATTCTAACAACTATACTCTATACTCTAAAGGAAATAATTTAGGAAAAAATATGTAACAGTGGAATCAATAAGAATCTTGGTCACATTATTTTACATAAAAATAAAAAGTTAGGGCTATCCCAGCATGCTGTGAATTGATTAAACACAACACGTTAAATCCTCCATGTGGAATTCTGTTTAGGCATTTCAGATGGTGAAGTAAATCACTGTGCATTCATGTCTTTGATGGACTGATGAGTTCAAGAGGCTGTGACCTGCTTTTGATGCACACACTTGTCATTAAATGGGGAAAGCAGCCATCGAAATATCTATAGTAAGATACTATAGATAGCTTCCTAAAGCTGCTATGACTCATTTCTCTGCATTTCCTGGGTGGCTAAAGAACAACAGCGGAGAACAAAACAAAACCCACAACAATTCCAACAAAACACTCTTGTTCTCTCACCTTTGTGGGAGCCACATATGTGGAATGAAGGCGTCTGCTGCAGGTTGGTTTATTCTGGAGTCCTTGAGGGAGCGTCTTCTGCTGGTGCCTCTGGACTGCCGCTGGCTGCCAGCCCTCCACCGAGTTCTTTGGCTCCTAGGTACATAACTTGGATCTTCACTTCCATCTCAGCATGACCTTCCCCTCTGTGCTTTCCCCCTTTCTCTTACAAAGATTCTAACATTTGCATTTGGAGCCACCCCAAGCAAGGGTGACACCTTCTCAAGAAGCCTTCCATCAATCGCATCTGCACAGACCCTTTAAACAAGGTCAGATTCTGAGGGCTTAAGGTAGGCTTAGCTTGGGGCATCAATTCAGCTCCTTACCTATAGAAGCATCCATGAATTTACTATAATTGTGCTGATGTTGGAGAAAGACTTACAGTGTTTGATTCTTATTCTAAAAGAGATTGCATGGCAAATATACTATCTTAACTCTCAGATTGTTATTTTATTTATTTATTTGGTCCCAGATCTTGCTATGCCACTTGGACTAGTAGTGATCTTCCTGTCTCAGCCTCCCCAGTGCTGGGATTACGGATGTGTGCCACCATATCAAGTTTCTATGGCTTGGTTCCCAGGTTTTTCAAGGTATGTGGTACCAGGGATTGAACCTGCATCCTTGTGTTTGTCAGGCAGGCACTTAGGCTGCTGAGCTATCATCCCAGCCAGATTCTTAGTTTTCTTACAGGCAAACATTTTATTAATACCATAGGTAGATGAAACAGTTGATAAATTTGTTTTTAAGGATTTTAAGAGACAACATACACAAGTTAGCATACTTCTAACTTACTGAGAGTTCTCAATACATAGTTATGATAAATTCTAAAAAGAGCGCTTCAGGATAAATTATAAAATATTAAAAAATATTCAGGCAGTATAGAGTTTTTATTTTCTTTTAAATTTATATCTATATTTTATTTGAAAAATTAACCATATATAGATTACTTTTACAACTCAAGAATAGAAGCAACAAAGCCATTTTATCTTGGGAAAGATTTCAATATTTATTAGATTTTCCATCCCCTTATTATTGCACATATATGTGAATATTCCTGACATTGTCGATCGAATTAATCATGTAACTAATTTTGAAAACATTTCTCATTTAGCCTTCTGAGCTCCTCCTCCTCTCTCTCTCTCTCTCTCTCTCTCTCTCTCTCTCTTCCATTCTCCCTATTTTTCTGTCCACATTTTCCACATGCAAATTCGCTCCGTGTTGCTGATCTGCGTTGCTGATACTTTCCAGTGCCAAAGCCACACTGTGCCGACAAACATTTAAGTCTAACAGCACTTCTGAGAGGCTCCACATATGCAGTACACTTCAGAAGATGGTTCCCACTATGAGAAGATTCACTCTCTCCTGGGAAGGAGTGTGGAAGCAGTGAAGATGGGGTTCTATAGAATAAAGGCTTGGAGGAAGGAAGACAGAGGCAGAATGCAGTGAAGACCATGAAGTTAGTCAGACTTTAAATTGCTAGGTGCATTTGTGTCATGTTTGAATGTACTGTTTTTTTTTGTTTGTTTGTTTTTTGTTTTTTGTTTTTTGGCTTTTTGAGACAGGGTCTCACTGTGCAGTTCAGGCTGGCTTTGAGCTCACTTTTGTAGCCCAGGCTGGTCTCGAACTCGCAGCGATCCTCCTGCCTCAGCCTCCCAAGTGCTGGGATTACAGGCGTGAGCCACCACGCCCGGCTTGAATGTACTTTTTTTAGGGTTAATTTTCCTCTGAGAAAGGATATACCTTATCTGATTTTTTTTTTTTAAAAGGGATATTTTTAAATATTTGAGGGAAAGGACGGAAGGTACCATAATGTGTGAAGCTCTGGGTTAAATTTCTAGAACTGAAAATAATGTTAAAAGTAGTATATGGTGTGCCGGGCATGGTGGCTCACGCCTGTAATCCCAGCACTTGGGAGGCTGAGGCAGGAGGATCGTTGTGAGTTCGAGACCAGCCTGGGCTACAAAAGTGAGCTCAAGGCCAGCCTGAGCTGCACAGTGAGACCCTGTCTCAAAAATTAAAAAAAAAAAAAAGTAGTATATGGTGAAAGAAGAAACTAGAAAATACAAGTAAGCAAAATTTTGAAATGTTACAGCCTTACCCTTTGAGAGCAACTGCAGGTTATACATATGTACACACAGACAATTGCACATGCTCATGCTCAGACACATGCACACAGGCTTGCTCCTGACAGAACACATGGCATATATGTGGAAGGAGGAAGTCATAGCTGTCCTTGGGAACCAAATTTAAAAGTCACTTTTTGGGCCGATGCAACCCCTGCTTAGGTAATAAGTGAGAAGAAGGCTACCTTTCCTCACAGTGCAAACATTCTCTTTCCAGGGCTTGTAGACAGATGTACTCTGAAATGAGGACACCTGTGCAGCTCTAGCATTTTGTTGTGCAAGGCTGGACACACACCAAATGACATGTGTCATATAAGTGGAAGGTACAGGAGAAATTAAGAACAATGGACCTATCAGCAGGTTTCAGAGCAGACACACTGCCCAGTGCTACCCTTCGTGGCCTTCACTGGTCCTCAGCTCTGCTTTACTCTAGGAAGAGGGAGCTGTTGTTTTGGATTCAGTGTTTGCTTTTGCTCTGATATAGATATCATGTCTTCTATGATGAGCTTTTTAAACTCATACCCTAATGCTTTTTTTTATATATATTTAGTACAGGGTCTACAGGGTCTCACTACACAAATCAGACTCGTCATGATCTTTCCTGTCTTTTAGCCCCCAAAGCCCTGGGATTACAGGTGTGCACCACCATGCCCAGTCTCAATCACCATCTCAGCACATCCTGCAGGGGTGGGGCTGGTATAGCAGGCCAGGGATCGAACCCTGGGACCCTGTGTCTGCCTAAGCAGGCTCTTTAGTCCACTGTCTGGCTATCTGGCTGGCCTCTCCTAGTTTTTAATTTACAAACACCTTTTATGTCACAATTTTGTTTTATTCCATAGTGTACAAAAGTATTCCATGATTTGTTTGGATTATAATTTAACTAATTATGTTATGCTAAATTAGCTAAAATACTAATTATACCAAATTAATGTAATTTAACTGATTTTAAAGAGCTTTAGGTCCAATGTTGCAACAAAAAACACTTCATGGTAGTCCTTAACCTCCATGTTAGTGAAATTGGGCATTATTCTTGATTTCCTTAAAGATAAATCAGCAGATGTAGAATTCATATGTCAATGACAAACTGATTATAAGGCTTTTGATGTGAACCAATACTGGTGATATTGTTAAGATAATTAAGCAGCTGCCTAACAGGCAAGTGATCATTAAGAAGTAAGTTCACTCAGAGTTAACACAAGGTGTAAATACTTTCTGGATTTGCTGACCTATGAGAACTTTGCTGTGTAGCAAGTCCCACCAGCTTGTACTCTCTGTTGTGACTTAAGGACCTTTACCACTGTGGTGGCAGCAATGACAATGGTCTTGGGGAGAGAATTCTGAAGCAAAAATCTAAGAGCTGGGAGAATTATAAAATCATTCTCTGGAAACTTCAGTCTTGGATCTGGGTGAGCAATACAACAGCACAAAGGTATCTCTGTGTTGTAGCCATAAGAAGCCCCTCCCAAGAAGAAGTCTGCTAGGGATATAAAATGTGTACATCAAAGACTGGAAAGGAGGAATCCAAATGGCCTGTCACACGCAGCTGCCACACAGGGGGCCGTGCCTCACTGAGCAGAGGTACCCATGAAGGTCAAGAGCTCCTGTGCACTTTGGGATCCAAGGGCTGATGACTCCTTCTGAGGACCATGGGAACAGAATGAGAAAAGCACGCAAAGGCCTAGTGCTCCTTGCAGAACAGTTAACATAGTTTGATTAGTTTGGCCATGACAGGCAGAAACAAGTGGAAATGTTCTTTATATGTAAGTGCATTTGCTGCTTTAATGTTTTTTTCTTTTTTAATCACTGTATGTTTGCAGATATAATGAATATATATTTGTAGAAGCACAGTTCATGATAGGTAAATTTTGGGAGTGCTCTACGTGTCCATAAATAGATGAATGAATAAAGAAAATAATGTGTTTATGCACAAAAGAGTACTACTATGCCATAAAGAAGGAAAAAAAATTAGAGACATTTATAGAAAAATGAACATAGCTTGACCCCACAATATTAAGTGGAATAAATCAAACATGCAAGCTTAAATGTTGCATGGTTTCCTTTTATGAGAAACAATGTACATAAGTTAAAGAGAAAAATTAAAGATGGACTATAGGAAATAGGGAGCTAGATCTTTTACAAAACAAGTTTCAAATGATCTTTTTCTTTCAGAAAGAAAGAAAAAGATTTTTTCTAATTGATTATTTTTCTAATTGATTAAATTATTCGAATACTATGCCTAAAACCTGTACAACTAAAATGAGCATGTCTTCTTTTCTATCTCGTCTGGAGATCAGAAATTAAATTTGTGCGTTAAGTAGATTGTCAATAATGCATTTCAAAAGGTCATAATGTCTGGACTTAAACAAAATTATGTTTTTATGTAAGGAAATGTTTTCTGTTGTCCAAAACCATACCAGTAGTTTCTTTCTGCTTCATTTCTGTAGTATTTGCCACTATGTGATGAAACATGTGTCTGCTCAAGGCAACTTAGCAATGGCAGCGGTTACCACTGATTGAGCATTTAGTGTATCTTAGATACACTGCTGCATAAATTAAAAACGCACTCAGGAAGCTGCTGCTGTTTAATAGGGGGCAGGCTGAGGTGTGGTGAGGTCATAGGATAGGCAGGGGTCACACCAGAGCCAGTGAATCAGTTGTGCACTACCTATGATCCTTGTAAAACCCATCCCAAGGGTGAAAGGAAATGGGGACACAGAGCAAGTGAGAGTGAGGGCAGGCCAGTCTCTATCACCCTGTGTCCATAGGAATGTGATATAATGGGGAGGGGGCTGTGCTAATTCTCGAAGGCAAGAGCCAGATTCAGTCTCTACCCTTAGCATCTTCCTCTAGATGGCTGAGTGTCCTTTTCCACTGATTTTTTTAGAGTTCCTTTTTCCTTTTTTTTAACCATACTCTTAATACTATCACATCATAATAGCTTTAGACATAAGGTTTAAAATTTTTAAATAATAGGTTTACATTATTTTAAGAAAATGACAACTGTTGTTATAGAACATACTCAAAAGACACAATTTCCCACCTCACATTATCCTTCAGCTTTGATGTCTAATAATAAGGCAGTAAAAAGTAAAACCAAGTACCTTACCCTTGAGCTCCAGATCAGAATATTAGAGGATACATGCCTGAAAAGTTTTTCACAGTAGAGCTCACAACACATTAAATTTATAAACTTTTAAAGATCTGCCAAGGTAGCTTTGCCTGTTATGTGAACAAACAATGTCTGACCACCTGCTACTTGACAGAAATGATGCCAGGTGCTGGGAAGACAGATATGGGTTAAGCACCGCATGTGACTATGAGATGTGAGAACACCCACCCCATAAACATAAAAATTACCAAACAGCCACACGCATGCACACACTCGTGAGCACACACACACAAATTATCAATAAGCAGGAATATGAGCACTGGAAGCTCATTAGAATCCTATGGAAAGCTTTAGGATCTGCTGACAGCCCACTACTTTTATGGACTATTGGAATATATAAATATATATATATATATATATATATATATATATATATATACACTTGCTTTTTCTTAGTTCAATGAGAAGAAAGATTTGAACCAATAGTGTTTAGAAAAGATATCATGTCTGAATCTTCTGCTTGGAACAACTATGATAAAGATAACAATATGTATTTTATTAATTATTGTAACTGTCCTACTAGCCTGTTTTGAAACTGTCTCATCACTATTTCTTTCTCATTAAAATTAATAAAATCAAAAACCAAGGTTCAGGAAAATACCATGATGGGATCTTTCACTTTCTAAAGTTTTGATTTAATTGGGGTTCAGTCAATTTTATAAGCTTCCTAAATGAAACTAAAATACAGGCAAGATTCACAATCCTAGAACTGGGGTGTGTTTGGGATGCCCTGGGAGTGGCTCTTGAAACCTTCTCAGTAGCCACTCCTGAGCTAGATTGGAAAGAGTTGGTACAAGGGTGGCAGGCATTCCAGGCAGAGTTTAGGAAGGTCTGGTGGCAAACTTGGAAGAGAGTAAGAAAAGCTACCAATGCACAACAGGAAATGTGACTTTCATAGAGTATCTGAAGCAATGAGTGGGTCAGAGCCCAAGTGAGGGCTGGGGCTAAGCAGCAAAGGATGGCGCCAGGTTCAGGGATCAGGCAGGAGTGGGCAAGATGGGCTCTGCATTCTAAACTCGGGAAACAAGGCTTTATTCTGTAGGTAAAATTGCCCAGTAAGAGTTTCAAATAAATCTCAATTGCAGGTGTGTGTGTGTGTGTGTGTGTGTGTGTGTGTGTGTGTGTGTGTGTCTGTCTGTCTGTCTGTCTGTCTGTCTGTCTGTCTGTCTGGGGTTATGACTGGGAGGGAAGATAAATCCATTAGTAAGTTCTTGCAATCCTTTAGTCAACTTTCAGTCGAAAAGATGAAAGAAAATAACACTTGTATTTTTGTTTGTTTCCTTAGAATTACTGGCTAGTAACTACAAACTATTAAAACAAGGAGCATGTTTTTAGAACTTACACATGGGGAAATGGAAGCAACCAAGACAAACACAGGCTGCACTCTTGTCAACCTCACTCCTGGGGGTGAGGGTGAGAGGTGGTGGATTTTCCAGACATGACTAATGGAATAACTTCAATAAGGAAGCAAGTTGAAAATAAATGTAGATTTAGAAGGCATTTGGGTAAGTGAGATGTATGTTGTAGTTATTTTTCTTGCTTCTGAGACACAATACCCTACATCCAAAGTTAAAGAAGGACAATTTTGTGGTAGCTCGCAGTTTGTAGAGGCTTCCACCCATAGTTGTCTACCTTCAAGGTAGGGAGGTGTGGCAAAGGGCGCCACAGAAGAAAGGAGGAAGGGCCCACGGAGAGCAGAAAGCAGCATGGCAGCAAAGTAGCAAAGAGGCAACCAGTGATGCCAGATGCCCTCTTTCTGACTCATATTCTCTCCAGGCTACATGCCTTTAAGGTGGGTAGCACTCATGCCCAGAGGGCTTTCACATTATCCACACCCAGAACTACACAAGACCAATCAGTGATTAATTTAGTAGTCATACTGTCTTAATCCCAGCACCACACAATCTAGATCCAGCCACCTCTGAAAAGCCCCACCGAATAAGGCTTAGTGGGGACATCTTGACACACACGGTAACAATGCAAGAATATTCTTGGGCTGTTAGAAATATTTGGAACACTTTAAAAATACTTCTTATGATTGCTCTCGAGGAGGTCAATACCTGGTGTAAGATTATCACCCATTCATAAGCAGTATTCTTGCTTGGAGGAAGCCTAGGATAGAATTTCTTTTTTTTACTTCATGTATTTGGTAAAGGTCAGACTCGTAGTAATCCTGCTGTATCAGCCTCTCGAGCGCTGGAATTCGAGGTGTGTGCCACCATGCCTTGCTTGGTAGTTAGCTCAACATACCTGGGGCAGTGCTGGCACTGGGGTACCAGGGATTGAATCCAGTTCCCTGTGCTTTCCTGGGCAGCTGCTTAGACTGCCAAGCTATCTCTGATGCCCAGAATTTCCATTTTAAAAGTTTAGTTATAGTTTTAATTAAGCTTTTACACATTCAGGGAAAGTTGCATATACTTATCATGAACTACATACTGTTTGGAAATATGTATACATTGTAGAATGACTAAGTTTAACTAATTAACATCGGTCTTCTCACATATTTCAACCATAAAATGCAAAAAAGTTATTTTCTTGATGATTTTCAAGATGGCTATTAGCAATCCTCCCCACACTGGATGTCAGATTTATTGAACTACAAGTTCAATGGTCTCATGTGGTATTTATCTGATGGTGCAAAAATTTCTTATGTTCAGATTATTTTACATTGATACATGTGACACATATATAAGAAACTGGTGTTAATGAAAATTGTTCCAAACAGCCCTAGTTATAAGGCCTTTGTTAATTTAGTTTAATAACTATTTTAAGTTATTAAGTACACAGGAAAGCATTTGTATACTATACCAGATATATGTAGCACCATGTGGCTTAACAGAAATAATATCTCTCAAGTGTAGATACTCATGAAACCTGTGCAGGACTTCCTATCTTAAAGCGTTGTGTAATTCACCTTGACTAGTAAGGATGGGGATGATAGGCTTATTATTATGAACTAACAAATATGTGTATGTTTAAATTTCATTTAAAAATATGCTAGGGACTGGTGAGATAGCTCAGCAGACTAAGAGCCTACTTTGACAAGCTCAGGGACCAGGGTTCAATCCCCAGTCCCACATGCCACAGCAGCCCTACCTGGGCACACTGAGCCAGTAACTGAGTCTGGATATGGTGAAACATGTCTATAATCCCAGCACTGGGGAGGCTGAAAACTGGAGGGTCATTATGAGTCCAAGTTGCGTAGGAGACCCCTGTACCTAATACATAAATGAAAATCAATCAATCAATCTGCTACTGGTCAGGGATATAGCTCAGTAACACAGCATCTGCCTGGTAAGTATAAGGTCTTGAGTTTGATTCCAGGTACTACAAAAATAAAAATCCAATTATATCCATTGTTCATCACAGAAAATAGTTTTGACATTAAAGTAGTAGAAGACTGTGTGAAATGTAGATTCAATCAGCAATTTCTTGCCTTTTTTAAAAAAGTTCAAGTTCTGAAAGCAGATGAAGTGTTTTAATTATTTC
This sequence comes from Myocastor coypus, assembly GCA_004027025.1. NCBI lineage: Eukaryota > Metazoa > Chordata > Mammalia > Rodentia > Myocastoridae > Myocastor > Myocastor coypus. The sequence continues at coordinate 16,753 of PVJA010004589.1, forward strand.
ATTGCACATGTGGAAAGAATAAATTTGAAGGAAATAGCTTAGGATTCTTTCCAAGTTTGAATTACAAATTATCCCAGGACCCTGGAGAGAAGCAACAGCAAACAAGATTTTAGGCGGTTCTTCATCAGGTCAGCCTTTCGATCAATAGTGCATGCTACCCGAGGACCAAATGCTTTCCTCCTGTTGTTTCTCAGAGCAAGGAAGTTGAATCTTTTCCCCTAGGCCTATAATCTGCATTCTTCTTGCTTTGTGTACTCGGCCCAAGTCCTACAAAAGCTGTTTTGTGTGGCCCCTGTTGCTTCAGCTGAGTCTATAGAGCAGAAGCCCATGGATACCCTGGAGGAATCATTAGGGTTTTGGTGGTCACATATTTCCCCCTTAGTATGCAGCCTGCACTGGGGACAGATTATGCTGACTGTCCCTGAAGCCCGCACATTGGTCATCTACATCTTCCCGCTCAGGAAAAACAAATATGTCTTCTAGTGCTCAGGGCACGGCTGAGCTCATATGTCAGAGAAGGGATTCTCTCATCACGCCTGCTGCAGAGTTCCCCTCTCTTGGGATCTGCTCTACCTTTCCAGGGACTTGAATGAGAAAAGATTCACAGTGAGAGAATAAATGGCTTGGAAGAGACCTGTGCCAGAGAGAGAGGCCATGTCCCAAGCTGGTTTTGTTCACAGTCTGTTTAATCTTCCCCCATAAATTCCCAGCCCATCTTACACGGTACAATTTTATGCCCCAAGGAACCCTTCTTATCATTGCTGCTGATCCTTAAAAGTGGATTTGAAGAGCAACCTTGAACATTTCATGGTATTACAGAGTGCCACTAGCTCATTGGAATACGGATCTAAAATCACACAATTCTGAATTCTTCTAAGAAAAGAAAAAAACATCAAAAATAAAATATTAATAGAAATGTCTAAATACTGCTTTCTCCCATAAGGTGAAGTAGAAGGCATAGAGTATTTGATAGGCAGGCTTAGCATCCCCTTGGGAACTGTGTGGTACAGGGAAAACAAAAACAAACTAGACAAGGATTTAGTGTTTGACTGCGGCTTGATCTAATTTCCATTCTTTACACTGGTCAGAAGGAGAGCTATTTTTGTGGTGGTCTCCAACTCAGGGGATGTTTTTCCCATTTGTACGGATTTCTCTTGACTCCAGACACCTAGCCTGGCACCAGAGGAGCATTTGAGCTGCAGAGGGGAGACTCTCAGGCAGCCCCAGACATTCTGTAGTCATGGAGTGCTCTGCCTGAGGCAGGGGTCTCCCAAAGCACCCATAGACTGCGCACACACTCTCTGCCTGAAGTGCACCTTCTTCTGGCATCTACATAGACAAATTTTTCCTCTGCGCAGTGCTTCCATGGCAGTTAAGGCTCTGGGCATTCTGTTGAGAAACCAGAGTAAAAAGTAAAACCAGCAGCCAAGTGACTGTATCATTTTTAAAAATACTAATTGACCTTGTCAAGATAATTACTGCAGATTGGAAGACTTTGACGGTCTCTGGCAGGTTAGATGGAAAAATTACTGATTCTAGGGAAAATACACTAAGAAGAAAGTTTGCTGTCCTGATTGAAAAGCCTCAGGCTATCTTAAAGGCAAATATTTCTTATTCAAAGATCATGCAGCTGATCCATCACATGCTTGCTTTAAATCTGAAAAAAATTTATCATTATAATGTTGTGTTTTGTCTCAGAACCTTACAGGAATTCAGAGCCCTAAAACCCTATGTGGCTGAGAGCATTATTCTCTGTCTACATCAGTTTAGCAATTCATCATTTAATAACCTATTATTGAGCACCTACGGTTTAAATACTATATTTGTGTAGATATCCAATGCACAAATAAGTTAAAATAAGGGTCTTCCCACAAGAAGTTTATGTTGTTGTAGGGAAATATTAAATGCATAAATAAATACCATAAAAATATAAAATGCTATGATATGCAAAAGTCAATAACTGTAGGCTAAACCTTGGAAGATATTATATTTGGGAACAACTTTGGAATGTTTAAAACTGACCATTTTATTGGAATACTTGGAAAAATTAAGTAAACTTTTATAAATTAACCTTCTTATTTATTTAGTACAGGGTCTACAGGGTCTCACTATACAGATCAGACTTTGAGTGATCCTCCTGTTTTCAGCCTCCCAAGTGCTGGGATTATAGGTGCATGCCACCACACCCAATTGCTATCTCGGTATGCCCTGGAGGTAGGACTAGCACAGCATGTTGGGGATCAGACCCCAGTCCCTGAGCCTGCCTAGGCAGGTGCTTTAGTTTGCTGAGCTATCTGGCCAGCCCTTATAAAGGAACTTTGATCCATAAAAGTTGATACCAACTATGATGATTATTTAAAGTACAACTGACCACAGTATAGTTTAAAGAACAAAATAATTTTACTAGTCTTTAATTGTTAGATGATTTTGTCATCAAATCTTTGTTGATTCATATCCTCACGTTGGAATTGGTCAGTGTCCAGAATGGAAGGAGGTATTAATGTCATTTGCATTGATGGTCTGATTTCCTAATAAGGCTGTTAGAAATTTTGTCCTATTGAGCAGTTCCAATAGGCTGATCCTACGTTATGCTGGACATGTAGATTAATAAATGACATTGGACTTGATAGGGTTCAGTGATAGAAAATGTTCCCAACCAGTTTTAGCCAACTATAATACATGTTTGTTCTAACCAGATGAAATTTTGTAGTGAAAGGTGTAAAGAATGTTTGGGTTCAGAAAACCAATGTCTTGGGTAATTTTCCCATTGCTAACACAAAATGCCCAACACCCAAGTTTAGGTGAGTAAAGGTTTATTTACCTTACAACTTGAAGAGTTTTCAACCCATGATTGATTGACTCCAAGGCAGGTTGGCTTTGCAGAAGAGAATAGTTCATGGTGGGCAGAAGGTGGCACAACAACAAGGGAGCCTTAACAGTGTGTTTCTGCCTCTTTTATCTGTCCAGACTACTTAGAGCAAGTAGCATTCACACCCCTAATATTAGTGCCCTTGGGCCTGGCATTACACCATGAATCAGTTACAGTGTCACACCCTAGACCCAGCCACCTCTGAAAAAGCTTCACTGATGACTGCCTGAGGCTTTAGAGGAACATCTAGTCAGAAGCCATAATAATTAGTGAATATGCAGAGCAAGCAGAGATGTAGAAAAAACAAAAAGAAAAAAAAAAAGCAAACCTGTGGAAATGATCAGTCTGGGAGCCATAGTTTACTGTAATTTTAGTAAAAGTCACGGAAGGAGATGCCCAAAATGGAACAGCCATTTAATCTGCATTAATAATGAAAGAATATTCCAAGTAAGGGTAGCCCCACCATAGCCAAACCTAACCCTGGAACCATTTGTGAGACCTATAGTGCTTTACCTGCCAAAGAAAGTTGGTATATCATAGATCAGCAGGATTGGTTGAATGGAGTTGCCAACTATGTTATGCAAGGAAGTTTGAATGGATGGAGGAAGATATGTTGGCAAACAGTGTAAGGAATAGTTTCTACGTGGGAAACGTATGAGTAGCTCTTGGTAGCTCTGGTGGGCAAAAACAGGAAATAATAGAAAAAAGTCCTAGAAAGACAAACCTCTTGCAAAAGGGAAAGGGGTCCAGGAATATATGAATGAGGGAGAGGAGAATGGGAAAGGGGAACATGTAGAATAAATATTTGCCATGTCCAGGAATGAATGTAAACATTACATATCATAAATACAATGTAAGATTAATAATTTTAACAAGAACAAAAATGGAGAAATGAGATTTAGAGAAGGAGAGTGGAACCTGAGAGGAAAAAGGAATTATAAAACAAGCTGTTTGGTGAGTGAACTTGCCTTATAATACCACACAAATGAAAACAAACTCATAAGTTGTATGAATAATGCAACATTGGAGTATGTGAATTAAATTCTATGAGCTACAATTTCTATTTGTTCCCTGGACAAGTAACAAAAATTAAAACTCAGTATATCCTAGATATATGTTTCTTGACTGTATTTATGTTTTTCACATAATGTTACCTCCCATCTCCACTTTAGAAATTCATCACAAAATTCCAGAATTACAAACAACCTACCCCACTGGAAAAGAATTTGCACTCAGTCACTTGACCTTGCTGATGGATGAACTCATTAGGATAAAGGACTTTTCCATCAATGTGTCACTGAACCAGACCAGGTTGTTCAAAGTCGCCATCCATAATCGGGCACAAAAACTACAGAATGCAAAGTTGAATCTCAGATTTAACAAGTAGGAGGGTGAAGCAGAAGGTTAGAGGGGGTTAGGGGCTTGATCTCTTTTCTCCACCAGATTTCCCATTACAATAGAAAACTTCTGAATGATGGAATCTATAGCTGTAAGTAGATGATGAAAAGGAAGTAAATTTAGCTGGAGAAATAATAAGCCATAAGTATAATTTATTTGTTTTTCTACAAAGAAAAAAGAAACTCACATAATTTTTTTTTCTAAAAAAGGAGAGAACATAAAACCCAATAAAAATCCTAGAGAACCCATCAGGAAGACTTACTATGCATCCCAGTTGCCGTAGTGGAAATTTTTCTGAGGGGCTTAGTAGTGTGTATCTATGTTTGTGCACATGCGTGCATTCAAGGCCATACTCATGTGTATGTGTACTTATTACTTAAACTTTTAGGACTAGGAATGACAGCGGATTAGGAGCCCCCATCAGCAAGGTCAGCCCTGGAGGTCAAGCTAATTCTGTCCTTGCACAGGACTCAGAATGCATTTTAGCAGTTCTTCCTGCTTCTATAGGCAAAGGGGGCCAGTGGCTGAGCTTAAGCCTCCCTCCAGTACATGCTGGGCTCAGGCTCAGATCTGTTTGCTGTCTCATGGCAGAGCTTGGCTCTGGCTTTGCTCTGCTCAAAAGCCTTCCCCCAGCTTCTAAGACCTCTGCTTTCTAATCTCTGCAGCTTTTTCTTTTTTTCTTCCCCTTCCACATCATACCCCTTTGTCTCCCAATGTGAACAAATCCACTTTCCCTTCCTACCTTTAACCCAATAGACTCAGATGTGTGTTTTACATTTCCAGCTCATTTGTTGCTAGCTTAAGTAATTTATTTTTATAAGTCTCTCTTTCTAAATGCCTCCATGTGTGTCTATATTACTTCTACCTCTGTCAACATAGTTTCTGGTATCAAAGAGGATATTGCAGTCCATTCTCTGCAATTAATTGAGATTTTACTCTATTAATACCGGCCTCATCCTTAGACTTTCCAGGGTTTCATGCATCCAGGAGAGAGAACTAAAGCTGCAGGGCATTTCATAAGCAGCCCTTGTAAATTCAAAGCATTAACACAGCAGCACATCTGATCATAACAGCCCCTGCTCCTTGTCACAGGGGAACCACTGCTTTAAAGCAGAAGCCCTTCTTCCCAGGCACACAGAAGCCCAGAGCTAGACGAGTCCGTGCCAGGTCCAGTGAGCACGGAGATTTACACTTCGGTTTTATGATAAACCTCGCTTCATGCTCTCAGCTGCCTTACCCTAATGATCCTTAATGCCACTACCTTCAGAGGGAGAAAGACATGAGGAGAAATGAAAACATCAAGGATAGAAAAGACTCCGCAGCCTCCCTCCCAGCTGTGAGGCGGGCGGGCAAAGGATGCTGTTGACCTGGATGCGTAAATCTAGTAACGCAGACTCATGCCTGGAGCTTGTGAGGGAGAGGAGAGTAGAAATTATGTGCAACTCTGGCCACTGGAAGCGGAAGGGGGAGCATGCCCGCTGAAGCCTTGTCTAGGCAGGTGGTCTAAAGTCTGGGCGATGGACTCTCTTTGATCATGATCTTTTGATGACCGGCTTTTGGGAGCCAAGGACACTTGTGAAGTTGCTGACAGAGAACAAATATCTGCAGAAGCAGAGAGGAAAATGTGTGTCAGTGGACGCAGATCACGTTCACAATCCCATCAGGCCCTGCTTCCACAGAGACATAGTTCTGGCCTGGCCATATGGCCTGTGTGGAGACCCTGCTAAGGCCTTGGAAAAATCATGTGGACACTGAAGGCTGAGACAGCTGCCTCCTGAGGATTGCACTGAGATTAAGAACCAAAATTTCCAAAGAGTCTCCTCTTTGACCTTTTAGTATTCTGAGGATTCCAAACCTCAAAGACCTTCTGTGGCCCTCCCTGAGTTTTCCCTAAACTCAGTGAATCAACTGTAAGGTCTTATATGCCAATATATAACTTAAATGGCTTTTAGGGTTGTGTCCCTGTCTGAAAGGATTTTACTCCTATTAATACCAGAGAGGAGGTGACTAAGAGGTAGGGATAAGAACTCTGGCTTGGGAAGAGGTAGAGAGAGTGAGACCAGAAGGTCATATTTGCAACTCCCTTGTCTCCAGTCAGGACTGGTTCCCAGGTTAAAAGGGGAACTGAGTCTCTGTGCATTTATTTTGTGTCACCATTTTGGAGAACTGGTCACAAATCACAGTGCTAGCCTATTTCTTCTCCTTTATTCTTTTTTTCTTTCTCCTTTGTTCTTAATGCTAAAATTCCTTCAAAATCTTGACTGAATTTATGAGTCATTATTGTCAAAAACATAGGGTAGGGGCCTGGCGGGATGGCTCAGTGGTCTAAAGCACCTGCTTGGGAAAACTTGGGCGGCTTCAGGGACCGCGGTTCGATCCCCGGCACCACATGCTGCGCCAGCCCTGCCCTCGGGGTGGGCTGAGCCAGCCATAAAAATGAGTGAATAAACAGTTGTGAAACAAGAAAAAAAAAAAAAAAAAAAAAAAAAAAATATATATATATATATATATATATATATATATATATATATATATATATAACATAGGGTAAAAAGCTGCCAATTCTATGTAGTTCAAACATCCTGCAAGAGAGGGAAAAATTTACCTTTTCCATTTCCAGCTGCAAGAAAGCAGATCTTACGATGATGTTCTTCTGCAGTTCATGCACAAAGTGGCGTTACACATCGACCACCTATTGCTGATGGGGCTACTATTCTGGAAGTAGAATAGTAACAGTGGTATTCCAATGCATTGGTAATTATAACACTGTTCAATTTCTAATATTCTTCTGGGTCTCATTTCTACAGTTCTCCTGCATCCCTTAAAAAAAAGGCAAAAACATCTAAAAACTTCCCATAGAAACTAGAGGGTTGATTTTATTTATTGATTGATTTATTGCAGTACCAGGGATCAAACTTGGAACCTTGCTCTTGCCAAGCAGGCGCTTATGCTGCTGGGCTATATCCCTAGCCCTTAGGGGGTTAATTTAAAGCCTGACTCAATGACTGGAAGCTTCTAGAAACTGGCCCTAGGGCCTCTGAGGTAAGTGCAGTTTCTAGAGCATTGTCATCCTGGAAATAATCCACAAATAACTGTCACATTAATGCAAATTTCCCAGTAGTCATAAAGAGGAATTTTGCTCTGATACCAGAAACAGCAATATTCAGAGTCAAATCATTTCTCAGTTTTTCCTTCCTGCACATCTGTAGTCTGTCTGACACTTGGCATTATAAACCTTAAGATTCACTGATACTGAGACTAGTCTGCTACTTACAAGAAATTTGTGTGGTCAGTTCAGTAGATAGTAATATCACTACTACTAACAATAATTACAATTTTTCTTTGGGCCCAGGCACTGTTCAAATCATTTCCATACCTTAACTCACTTATTCCTCATAATGGTTTATAAATAGACACACACCTTTTTACTGCTGAAAGTTTTGCTAAGTTGACTCTAGGTTTGGACTTAATGAGTTCATATTAACTAGTAGTGAACTTTTATGAGAGTAAAGTTTGCTATGAACACATTGTATTTGATGAGCTTTATTTCACCTTTTTTTTCACTGAGGACTTAAAGACCATCTCTGTTATATTGGAAAGAGAAGAGTCTAACATCAGTTGATCTTTTATAAGATGCCATCTATAGAGCTAATTACTTCTATAATCACTACAATAATTCTGTAAAGCAAATATTCTAATTTTTTATCTAAGAAACCGGAAGTCCGGAGAGATTACCTACCTGCTAGAGATGAGTTCATAAGTGATGCCCTGAGAAGTCAAATCTATTTCTGTGCTTTTCCAAGCCTCATATTTTTTATGAGGCCATTTTAATTTTCTACTCTTGAACAACCTCAAACTTGTGAGACCCTTTCTCCTTTGCCCTGACTTGATTTTCCTTTTCCCTCTCCTTTTTTCTTCCTTGGTCTTCTACCAAAAATGAGAAGGAGAAATGACAAGGAAATTGAATTGGTAGTTACATGGAACCTTTTCAGTGCCCTTTTTCTGTTTTCAGCCTTACAAAAAGAATAGGACCATGTTGTGTCTGTGGGCCTTAGAGATACTGAGGTCAAGGACAAGAGCCATAACCCCAGCCATAGCACGCATACATTTCTAGAAACTGACCATGAGTCAGGATCAGCAGTAAATTCCAGCTCTGAGATCCATCTGTGCTCCTTACTCCAAATTCATTTCATGCATGTGGCTCTTGTATTAATTTTGAATTGACTTTTTATTTGACTTTCCAGGTCAGGCACTCTGCTAGAAGCAGCTATGAGGAAAAAAAGAAACAGATCAAATTCTCAAAGCATACTGACCTCCTTTATCACACATGTCTTGACATTGGGGCATGTGATGTACTCATCTTCATAGCATCTACCAGACCCATGGAAGCCCCCAACAAAATTCAGAAAGATATTGTTTTGAAATCTCAATGAAAAAAACCTTCTCCAGCATATTTTTTAACTCATTTAGCTCACTTTAATCTCATTTGGCCTTTTAGGTTTACTGTCCAGTGTGACTCAGATCCAATATTACATTAACACCACCAAAATATGTGGGTTCTCTCTAACTGCTCTCTGTGTCTCAAGTTTATGGTTACCTTTTGGTAATTGTGATAGAAAATTGTGAGAAGAACAGATATCTGTGAGAGGAAACTGGCATTGCTTCAGCAAACCTTATCCAAGTGCTTTCCAGTGTTTTGTTATTGTTGTCTTTTTAGGACAAAAGGATATACACAGATTGGACTATATAGGAGCTTGTTGGGAAGGGACTGTGTCATTCTTGTTATTTTATAGTTCAAGGTACATAAATGCCAGACAAAATATATCTTAAATACTGCATGGCTGTGTTGAAATAACTACTGCCTTTAAGTCTCTTTTCCTTCTTTTCAGTCAATAAGAGTAGACTTTCTGTCCTTAGTATTCTAGGTCTGACCTTGGATGCTGTTCTGCAGAAGGCTGGGTTCATGACCTTTTGGGAAGAAATATTTGCTTTGTCATGGGGTGGAACTACTTCTCTTATCCAGTCACATTCCTATGTATTTGGCCTAGCTTTGTCTATGAATTTCTCATTTCTGTTCTGCATCCATAGTCCTATGTGTTTAATATACCACATCATCATCAAAACTGGTCCTGTTAATTTTCAATCACTCTTCTCATTTTCCAAATTGATATTTATGCTTCTGATCCTAGAGACCATCTTTTCTGCCAGCGTTAACCAGTTGCAAATCTGTGTCTAAGGGGCATGTACAAAGTTGGCAGTAAGAACTGGTGGGGCTCACATCAGTGGCTCACATCTCTTGGCCTCATAACTGGCTGATCACACGTGCATGTCATGCAGTAGCAGTACAGCTGCTCAGGTAGGATGATTGGTCACCATATGACCAGTTCTAGAATTGTTAAGTCCAAGGGATGGGGCTTGTAAAAAGCAATTGCCACAAGTGCATAAGGAAATCATGCTGGCTTTTCATGTGATTTGGCTTGTAATATATCTCAAGCATGGAGAATCCACCAATACATTTCCTGGAGGGAACTGAGATGACTGTGGAAGGTATACACTCTAATATCATCATATCTACCAACCCATATCTATTTGTTTATTTGATATTTGTAAGAAATGCATCCTTTGACCTTTTGACAAAGAACTGTAATATTTTGAAAAGAAAGTATATACCTGAATATATTTGTTCCCACAAAACTACAAATCTCATCATTTACAAGACAGTTTCAGGTTGTTAACCACCCAAATTGAAGTGATTACTATCACCCTATCTTGGTTACATTTCTCATATTGCTGGGGTAAAATGCCCAACACCCAAAATTAAGGAAGGAATGGTTTATTTAGCTCATAGTTAGTAGAGGTTTTGGTCTATACTGTTTGCTCCAAGGCACAGTGGCACATGGCCAAGGGCAGCAATTCATGGTGGTGGCAAACAATAAAGAGCAAAGGGAAAGCAGCAGCTACAGCATCTGGCAAGCCTCTCTTTCTTCCATGCTGACTGCAAAGACCAGAGCTCTTCCAAGGAATTGGGACTCAGAATCCTTCCTTAGCTCCCTTTTATATCTTTTTTATGCTGATTCACTCTAGGGTGGGCCTTCCACACCCTAAGGAGTAGCCTTCACACCCTAGGGCATTGGATTGATGAGCCTATCCAGTCAAGCTTCTAACCTCGCAAGCTGACACAATGTATCAACCACTTTACACTCCAATATCTGAATGTGACCTTGTGACTTTTCAGAGCAATTCCATCCATTGTGGTAGATTGTATTTGCTGAACAGTTGTACTTTCCTCTCACTCATGCCATGGTTTCCTAGTAAACCAGAGCTGTTTTGCTGCCCCATCGACATTGGCTTTGCTGTGTGTCTTGCACTGAACAGTAAATACAGTGTTGGCTTCAGAAAATGACCCTGTTATTTTCAAGTTCACTCTTCAACAACCATAGGAGGTCTCTATTTGCTTTTCTACTTTGCAGTCAGTAACCACAAGAAGAACAAAACCTAAGCAACCACTGAAACTTTAACCAAGGTAATAGAATGACAGTTATGTAGTCAGACTTAGAGCCATGCAACCAAGCCCAGGCAAACTCAGGTTAATCACAATCAACCCAGAAATTCATGAGAAAGAAATTAGTTGTTACTGTAAGTTGCTAACATTTGGAAATCATTTGTTATATTGTGTTATTATAAGAAGACTTGCATACAGATTTATATATGTCTTTGCTATTTCTCAATTTTCTCAAATGTCCCCATAAAAAGGGAGGGGGAAAATTCCTTCTTATTGTTTTAGAAAGGAATTTAATAAGATTTCTGATTTCAAAATTATCAAATATCAGAAAATTAGTAATTTAGAGAGGCTGTTATCAAATCCAGGTATCCTGATATCAATAATATTGTTCTCTCTATTTTATATATGGCTTCCATCATATCCTTCTCAGTGGAAAAGCTCTGCCCCATCAATCATCTTTTTCTTACACAGTCTTCCAGCTAACTAAGCACATATATAATAGCAAAACAGTTATGAGGTAAGAAGATTCTCTGATTTAGGAATGTACATTCAATTTGTATAAACTTTCATGGAAAAATATGCTAAAGAAACATTATGAATTATTTATATTTCCCATCTCAATTGATTCTCACAGGGTGCTACATTTTTCTTCATTTTCTTCTTGTTAAAAATGGAAGGATTAGTTTTTTAAATGCTGCCTGGGAAACTCTATTTCTAGTCCATTTCTTAAATCTGTTTGCTGGACAATTGTATCTTCCTGCTGGGTGCTGGACAGCATTACAAGGGGTTCATGGACTATAACAGCTGCAGTCACTTCTTAGCAAAACTAGACTGGGTACCAACTGGCCCCAGTCCAGAAACCCAACTGACCATGTTAAATAGCTACCCAGGCAGGGAGGGTGCAAACACAATGCCATTTCCTCACAATATGTCTCATTATTATGGCTATTCATGTGTATTAAGTACTTGTAATGTCCAAGTGCTTAATGCACGTTAATAGCAGACTACTCCTTCTCTACATGTGATTTGACTTGGCATGAACCCTGCTTCCCTTCTCTGCCATTTTTTTCTACATGAATTCTCTATATCTGTTGAAGCTGACTTTAGCTCCAAAGGTAGAGATGAAGAAGGATACATCAAGTGACTCTGCATTGGAGAAGAATTAATAAGCCCAACATTACACCTGTGGGTGATGGTCAGTTGGAGAGAGAAGGATCGCAAGGTGTTTTGGAAACAGGATGATCAGAAATGTGAGTGAACAGAAGTGATTAGATCCATATAAAATGAAAGGAAGTCAGGGAAGTGTCTCAAATCTGGGCAGTAGGCAAGGAGGCAAGTCAAGTGGAAAAGGCTGCAACCAAATATATGAAGTGGGCGTCATGAATAACAAAAGGGCCAACAATACTGACCTGTAGAAAAAGGAGGGAGTCTCTGAGAATTCTGTTCTTCTCCACTGACAGCCTCTGATCAGAATGGTATGGTGACAAACAAAATATTTCTTCAAAACATTCAGTAAATGTTTACTGAGGTCTGCCTATATTAGATTCAGTATAAGAAATGTTTGCATAAAATGGGGGCCAAGTAGGGCAAGACTTCTGCTTAGTGGCTTACTTGGATGTGGCAATGTGACAATGAGTTTTCTCATGAATTACTCTGTACAATGAAGCATTGAAAGCAGCTCAGAATAAATATTAACATGAACTGTCTGATTCATGAAGAGCTATAAACCCTAAAATTACAAAGGGCTGGATTTAGAATACAATAAAAGGGGCTTCAAGTGGCTTTTAAATGCTTCAAAGCTCTACTGGAGAAGATGTACTATTTCCTATAGATCAGAACCAGCCACAACCATTTAAAATGGTATTAGAGACAGCGTGCTTACATTTTAGGTGGGATTAGAAATGCAAATTGCTAGCATCATCTTCAGAATCAGTTCAGATTCAACTTCAGATTTAATAGGTCTGTTGGGTTGGGCCTGAGAATTTGCATCTCTAACAGGTCCCAGGCGATGCTCATGGGCTTAAGACTGTATTTTAAGAAGCCTGTTTCACAAATATCTCTATCAGTGAGAGTCCCTACAGGAGTAGAGGAGAGTTTATTTTCCTTTATGTCTGCTCTGAGTGATGTCAACTTTGGTTACTTTGGTTTTCTTTTGCCCCTTTGAAGTTGTAGTTAAACAGTTAGGTGGAAAGTGAGAACTTAAGGATTAAACAATGAAGACAGAGCAAGGAGAAAAGTTAGGAAACATGGCAGGGACAAAACCATACATTATATACACAAGATGGTTAAAACAATGCTTCTAAGAATCTCCATCAGATTTTTGAAACTAGCAGTTAATTGGTACAATTCTCACTCTGACTAACTATATATGCTGATATCTGTGAACTAAGCCATTACACTGAGGATAGCAAGGTATAATACTAAAACCATGCTTGGAATACCTACCATTTTGATCTTCTAAATGAGTACTGCTTTCAATGTCATACCAGTTATTGCTATACTCTCTCTCAAGCAAATTTTTGTTTAACAAAAAGGTAATGAAGTTGAAGTTAAGTCCAGCAACCCAATAGAAATCACTTAGACATATTTTTGAAACAATAGAATAGGTAATTAGGGAATCATCTGAACTTCTCTACTTTCTATCTATTTTGTTCTTTATTTTTGTGTATATGTGTGTGAGTGTATGTGTGTATACACCCACCCATACACAGAGTCTGCAAAACTTGGATACCCACTTCAGCAGTTTGCCATACTAATAAATACCTGGAAGCCAATGGCTACTACTGAGTACCTCTTGTAATTGTAGAGGCCAAAATAAAACTCATATGAGTCTCATGATGTCTTGATAAATTTACTATTTTAAAAAAAACATTTTTACAAGTCACTTGGACAGAATGACTACAAGGGAAAAACTATTTAAACATCCAATTTCCTAGACATTGAATTCCTCTGGACACTAAAATATGTAGCAGAACTAGAGTAGAGTCTAGAAGCTTGAATTGCTATCACATAGTATAATAAATGGTTGTGATCAGAGAAATCTGGAAACAGTAAAACATAAATACTGGTGTTAGTTATGTACAATGGCAGAGAAAGAGAAGTTGTGGTCTATTTTGCCCCTGGTATAATAAAAAAGATAAATGGATTTGGAGTCAGAGATATAGTCAATATTTAGCATTTCTCTATTTTGTGACTTATGGCAAATCTCTGAGAACATCAAGGTTATCTGTAAAACACAGCATTACTCATAAAAAAGGCTGATAATAACCATTCATTCAGCTCCTACTATGTGCCACGTGACTGCTGGTGCAGCTGGAAAGGTGCAGTCCCAGCCTGCACATAGTCTAGACAAGCAGGACATTAAGATGTGATAACAGTGAAATATGACAAGGAGTCTCATGCAATTTGTCGGGGTGCTGGGAGATAAATCATGTGGAAATATTGGAATTATAACATAGTGCCCATACAAGGATTACTTGATCCTCATCATCTTTATTTTCAGAGAGAGAAAAACTTCTATTAGTGGTCCTGGAGGAACAGAAAAGAAAGAGAAGCAAATGGCCAGCCTAGCCTGGATGTTCTGACAGGATAAATGAATGGGGAAGAGGGGAGCAGAACTAGTTACCTAGCATTATGGGAGCCAGTAGAGAGCAGAGTTTTGAACATTTGGAAGAGGTCTGGTCAACAATCTTAAACACTTCAGAGAGATCAAGGGGAGGGAGAATTCAGAGGAAGCATTTAGGAGGCTGAGTTGGAAAATAAATGGCTCATGGGATGCAGGCACATGATAAAATGAAACAGATTACTTTCCATAAGTTTTATTGAGCAGGACACTGAACAACAGGGAGGCACCCCAGCTAAATCATTTATAGAAATCAGATCAAAATGCACTCTTCCCAAAGGTCAGACTTACAGCAGTGCCAATTAGGGGGTCGGAGGCACTGGTCCTCAGTCCTCAGCACCAGCGCTAATGGCAGCTGGCAGGCACTAGCAGACACCAGCAAAATCACATTTTAGGAAACTGTTCCCTTTAGGTTGTGTTGTAATGTTGGCAATACACATTAGGTAGCCTGGTACTCTTCATTACAGTGTTCTGAGGGTTAGGAAGCTGACCTGCTATAAATTGTTCTATCATTAATAATAAATAGCACTCCGCCAGAAATCTGCACTGCAGATGTGCAGGCTTCCACATGAAACAGTAAAAGGGGTGAATTCATGTTGGTGGTGGTGCAGTGAGGAAGAGTAAAATATCCCAACATGTGTCTTGACAAATATAGGCTTTTAAAATACTGCAAAGGAAGGGGAAAAACGTCTCTCTAGCCTAGTCCTTCCAAACCTACTAGGCTGGTTCGCACACCCAAGGCATAGGTGCTGAAAATGCCTGACGCCAACAAAATGTAGATTAACTGCGGTAACAGACACAAGGCTATGGCCTCAGATCAGAGCCAGGCAGGCAGGGGAGCCAGCTCAGCTGAACATGACGGGCACTACCATAATGAATTTTGTGAGGAAGCCACTCACTTAATATCATTCCTTTTGATCTGTTAAGAAGGTGTTTACTGTAATCAGGGAAAAGTTTACTTGGCAGGGGAAGAAAAGAAAGAAAAGAGGAAGCAAGTTAGACAGTTTCACTCTAGTTTCAAATAATTTTCTTTGCCTGTTTGGGTGTCTAGTCCCTTAGCTTAGGTTCTTTCCTCTTCTGATTTTCTTAACCTTCTTAGAAAAGTAAAGCTAATTTTAAAAAAGTATTTGAGCTTTAAAGTGGAAGGGCAGGTAGCAGATGGAAAGAGGAATAAACTTGGAGTCCCCTTGCCATAAAAAGTGGATTTATGGTTTCAAAGCAAATGGAATTATAGAGGTAATAATCACTGATAGATTGTGAAAAGATAAATAAAAAAAGGTTAAGGAAAAACTCTGCACTCTTACGATTTTTTCCCTTTTAGGGATATCTGAGTATGTACTGGTTAAAAAAAAAAAAAAAGTGCTCCTGAATTCTTTTCTATTATGAATTGATTTTATCATATTGTCTCAGGAAGGCAAAATCCCCAGAAAACTGAATATTTTTACTACTGGGAACAGAGAGCTAGTTTCTCTGTTTATCACACTCACATGTATATAATTCTTTTGTACCTCCCGTGAATGTAATTGATACCAACTCTGCCAAAGGTTGGATCAAATCTTGCTTTCTCCCACTCTGCCATTATGGTGTGGTTCTAAAATGTCCCCTGACAGCTCGTCAGTTGAAGCTTGATTCCCAGGATAGTAATGTTCAGAGGTGGCCTTCTAAAAGGTGACTGGATCATGAAAGCTCTGAATTAATCAGTGGATGATCCCACTGATGGATTGATAATTCCCTGGCATTATTGAGAGGTACTAGAATTATAGGCAGCTAAGTTAGGTAGAAATTAAAAGTCAATCAGGGATAGGTCCAAGAGGGAGTCAGTGTAGAGGATGAGATCAAATCACAATCGTGGCTAGAGATGTATTCATGGAGGGTCAGGTTCAAGATAAAGATGGAATGAACAGGTCTACATGCCTCCATGAGGAATAAGCAATCTTGAGATTGTATGATAACTGGTATTACCTGGTCCAGGAAAATCTAGATAGGCATCAGTCACCTGAGTTGGTATCCAGAGAGTCTGAGTCCATCCCTTCCCCACAATGTCCATGTTCTTTCCATATACTCTTGCTATGTGATCAATTTCCCTATTGGATCATTATCAGTTAAGCAACTATACTTCTAATCTTACAGGACTGATTGTAGTCTGGCCCAGTTTTACTCACATTGTGACTGCTGTATCAGTTACCCATTACAACAGGGGAGCTTGGTGGCAGCCCATTTCCAGGACCCCTCCTATCTCTAAGGGATGATCTCTCAATAAGACTTTCCTATTTTCAACCTGTTGTCTCTTGAAATTCATTCTTTGGTTTTGGAGGACACAAACTCTACACATCTGACACCTAGCAGTTGGGAGTTCTGGTTCTCCTCTATTGTCAGGGATTTTGAAGATGGGACTTACTTGAAGAAAGTTGGTCATGGGGGCATGACCTTGGGAACCATGACTTGTCTGTTCCAACTCTCAGCTGAATCCTTCTTCCTGATTGCCATGAGGTATGTACCCTCCTTCTTCACCTTACTATGAGTTCTGCCTTGCTTTAAACCCATAATGGGTCCAGATGACCACTGGCTGAAACCTCTAAAACAATGAGAGAAGCAAACACCATTCCTCCTTTAAGTTGATTTTCCTCAAGGTGATAATTGAGGGGAAGAATACTGAAGGTTGCTTGCTCAGATTCTTCTCTTTGCCTCAGTGTCTTAATTCCTTTCTCTTTGCATTCCTTCTTCCCTACTTCAGAGTGAGAGACTCAGAGAGAATTTGCTGCTGCTGCTGCTGCTTTGGGGGCAGCATGCCCTGAACCCTGTCAGCATGTGTGTTCCTTTCTTTATCATTCACAACCTCGCTGTACAATGACTCAGTGGAAATATGGCAGGGTGGAGCTTATAAACCAGTGCAAGGAGCCAGGGCCTAGATCTATGTGCTATGGACAAGAAAGTCCCAGGAGCTCAGCTGCAGCTCTGAGCTATTGTTATGTCAACAGAAGAGGCCTTATCCTTACTGCCTTACCTTTTCCAGAAAATCTCTTAGGAAAAGCCCTAGAATATTAAAAAAAAATTCTTTGACAAGACAAATGCTATTTCTATCCTCACAAGAGTTTGTTAATGAACACAGGATCCAGAACATCAAAGAAGACACACACACACACACACACACACACACACACACACACACACACACACACATTTCACCCTTCCTGTGAGCAGGTTGTGTTGGGAGCTGTTCCAGAGGAGACCTAAGTAACACACCAGCTGGGGCAAGACCTGTCTGAGGCTAACCTGCTGTATGTGTGCCCCAGTTTCAGATGAAAAACTTCGGAAATCAGACACTTTGAAGTCCCTATGTGGCTTAATCTCAATGCTTTAATCTCTTTCCCAAAAACACTTGCTCAACTTCTGATTGCCAGAGACACCCATGTCTTTGAGAATTTTCCTGAGGCGTTCAGCAAAGTTCTTGCCAAAATTTGCTAATAGAATGCAGAGGATAAAGCCATAAAAGAAATTTCAACCTGGAGAAGCTTTTCCTCAAAGTCACTTCAAAACAGAAAATTAAATTATTAGCTTTCGAAAATGTCTGAGATTTATCTATACTTCCATTTATCGGAAGTTTTTTTTTTTTTTTTTTTTTCTGCATAGTAAGTCTTTGCATGAATATGCTACAGTGGGTATATTAATGGTCTTGTTGATGGACATTTGAGCTGCTTCCAGTTGTCAGCTCTTGTGAAAAAAGCAGCAATAAAACATTCTTTATACAAGTTCTTTGGCAGACATTTGTTTTCATTTCAGTTAGATAAATAATGAGAAGTAGACTTGCTGAGCCAATATATGTAACTTAAAGGGAATGTATAACTTTATAAGAAACTATAACTCTCCTGTTTGTTTTTCTTCTAAAGAGCTTCAATTTTTGTCTTTATCCTTAGGTCTATCATGATCTCAACTTAATATTTTGAATGTTATAAGGAAGAGCTTGAGTTTCTATTCCCCCACAGATATCCATTTTTTCCTATATCATGTTAAAAACAATTTCTTTTCCCTCACTAAATTGCTTTGAAATTTTTGTCAAAAATCAGATGATGAAATGACCATAGTCCAGAATCTGCATTCTGTTCTGTCAACTTGTCTATCCTTATGTCAGTACCCCACTGTATCAATTACAGCAGCTCTGTAGGAAGTCTTGATTGCAGGTAGTATATGTAAGCCCAGGAACTTTTTAAAAAAATAATAAATATTCTAAGTTATTTGCTATACCATAAAAATTTTGGGATCAGCATTCACATTCTATTAGAAAACCCTGGATTTGAGAGGGAAACTGAGAAGGTGATGGACTTTGAGAGAACAAGGAAGAAGGAGAGAAAATGGTGACCATGGATTGTAGTACCTGCAGCCAAGCTCAGCCCAGCAGAGCCACAGGGCTTACACTGCCCAGCCAACTCAAGGATGTGCACAGACCACCCAGGCATATGGGCAACAAAACTATGGAACCTATGGACAGCCTACTGATGTCTGCAACACCCAGGCTTAGACCACTGCCACCTATGGGCAAACTGTGTATGCAACTTCTTATGGACAGCCTCCCACTGGTTATACTACTCTGGTTGCCCCTGCACCCCCAGGAATATATCCAGTGTGTCTAAGGGCATGGCACTGGTGCTTATGATACTACCTCTGCCATAGTCACCACCACCCAGGCCTCTTTTGCAGCTCAGTCTGTATATGGCACTCAGCTTGCTTACCCAGCCTATGGACAGCAGCCAGTAGCTGCTGCCACTGCATAACTACAGGATGGTAAGAAACCTACTGAGACCACTCAACCTTAATCTAACACAGAGGGTTATAACCAGGCTAGCCTAGACTATAGACAGAGTAACTACACTTATCCCCAGTCACCCGATGCAGCCAGTCACTGCTTCTCCATCCAATCCTCCTATCAGCTCTTCTAGTTATGAATAGCCAACTAGCTATGATCAGAGCAGTCACTCTCATCAGAACAGCTACAGGCAGCCAAGCAGCCATGGGCAGCAGAGTAGCTATGGTCAACAAAGCATCTATGGACAGCAGTCTCTGACTAGTTATCTCCCCCACCCCCCAACTGGATCCTACATCCAGGCTCCAAGTCAGTATAGCCAACAGAACAGCAGCTGTGGTCAGTAGAGTTCATTCTGGCAGTACCACCCCAGTAGCATGAGTGTTTATGGGCAGGAGTCAGGAGAATTTTCCTGAGCAGGAGAAAACCAGAGCGTGAGTAGCCCTCATAACTGTGGCAGGGGAAGAGAGGGCT
Organism: Myocastor coypus; assembly: GCA_004027025.1. NCBI lineage: Eukaryota > Metazoa > Chordata > Mammalia > Rodentia > Myocastoridae > Myocastor > Myocastor coypus. The sequence goes on from PVJA010004589.1 coordinate 36,416, forward strand.
TTGACTGTGAAGGCATGAGCAAAGGTGGGTGGGAAGGAGGAGAGTGAGGTGGCTTCAGTAAACCTGGTGGACCCATGGATGAAGGACCAGATGTTGATCTAGGCCCTCCCATACATCCTGATGAAGACAGACAACAGTGTAACTTATGTAAAGGACTAAATGTGACACTCAATGATCTGTCAGATTTCTTTGGCAATGTGAAGTTGTTAAGATTAACAAGAGAATTTGGCAACCCATAATCCACATCTACCTGGAGAAGAAAACAGGAAAACCCAAAGCAGAAGCTATGATGTCTTATGAAAATCCACTGACTACCAAGGCTGTGGTGGAGTGGTTTGATGGGCAAGATTTTCAAGGGAACTTAAAGTCTTGCTTGGCCTAAGAAGCTTCCAATGAACAGCATGCGAGATGGCATGCTGCCCTGTGAGGGCAGAGGGTTGCCTCCACAGTTCCCTGAAGGTCCAGGTAGCCCTGGAGGTTCTGGGGGACCCATGGGTTTCATAGGAGGATGTGGAGGAGACAGAGGAGGCTTCCGTCCAAGAGGCCCCCAAGATTCCCAAGGAAACCCCTCTGGAGGAAGAAATGTCCAACACTGAGTTTGAGATTGGCGATGTCCCAATCTGGGTTGTGGAAACCAGAACTTCACCTGGAGAACAGAATACAACCAGGGTAAGGCCCCCAAACCTGAAGGCTTCCTCCCATCACTCTTCCTTCCCCTGGATAGTGATCATGGCAAAGGTGGCCCTGTGGCATTCGGGGAGGAGGAGGTGGCCTCATGGACCATGGTGGTTCTAGTAGAAAGTTCAGAGGTGGACATGGTCGAGTCAGAGGTGGTTTCCATGATGGCTGTGGCATGGGCTGAAGTGGCTTAGGTAAAGGAAGATGAAGTGGTCCAGGGGCTCCTCCTGGACCTTTGATGTAACAAATGGGAGGAAGAAGAGGTGGACGTGGAGGACCTGGAAAAATGGATAAAGATGAGCCCTGTCAGGACCACAGAGACCAGCCCTACTAGATGCAGAGACCCCACAGAGCTGCATTGACTACCAGATTTATTTTTTAAACCAGAAAATGTTTTACATTTATAATTCCCTATTTATAATGTTGGCCACAAAATTATGATTATTCCTTGTCTATACTTTAGCATTTTTCATATTTGTGAATAAACATTAAAAGAAGTTCAATGATAGTGTGCTGATATTTTTTCTCTCTTTCTTTCTTTTAAAGATCATTGCTTAAGATTTAACAATGAGAACTCTTGTGAGCATGCTCAGTTATCCTTGTGGATAACCAAGAGGGCCTCTAACTGTAAGGATGTTCATGACTGTGATGTGCTTTTTTTTAAAAAAAATTCGAATGTTTATAAACAACAACAAGAAAGAAAGAAAACCCTAGATTTATGATAATTTTAATTATATTAAATCTGTATGTTAATTTGAGGAGAACTACTATCTTAATAATACTAAGCTTTACAAGCTTTGAATTTGTTTTTTTTTTTTTTTTTGGTTTGTTTATTTATTTATTTATTTATTTATTTATTTATTTATGTCTTTGAAAATTTCCATTAGGGCTGTTTCATAGATTTTAGTGCAAAGATTTTGCTCATTTTTTTGTTATAATAATCACTAAGTACTTTATGTTATATGATGCTATTAAAAGCAGAATTAACTTTTAAATGTCAAATTTTGTTTCTAGAAATATAATTGATCTTTATATATTGATCTTGTTCCCTGAAGCCTTATTTAGTCTTAATATTGGAAACTTGCACCAACCATCATCCCATGTTTTCTTATAGGGCTATCAATTATATTAAAAATTTTAAAGAGCTAACATGGCCTTTTCTATCTTTTCCCTCTCTGTTTCATTTCTATCTGCTCATTATTTTTTGTTAGTTCTATTTAATATGGGTTCATTTTACTCATCTTGACTAGCATTTTCAAATCATCGAAATTTGAACTTACCTCTTAAGTTTTTAAAATCTTAGTATACATTAAGGACTGTCTTAATTACATCCTACAATTGTGAGTGTGTATATGTACACACGCGTGCAAGGTCTCACTACGCAGCTCCAATGCATAGCAGTCCTCCTGTTTTCAGCCTCCTCAGCGCTGCTTTACAAGTGGGCACCACCATGCCTGCACTCGGTTGTGGGCACAGTGCGCCCCAGGGCAGGACAGTGAGGCATGCAGTGCCAGGGATCGAACACCAGATGCCGTGCTTGCCTAAGCAGTCACAGTCTGCTGAGCTATCTTGTCAGCCCTACATCCCACAATTTTTGATATGTTTTATTTTCGTTGATATTTAGGGAAAGATTATTCATACTTCTGTGATTTCTTTTTTGACCCAGAGGTTACACAGAAATTTATTGTTTAATTTCCAAATTTAGTGACTTTTCAAAGAAGATTATTGTTACTGAATTTTGATTTAAATGCTCAGTGATCAGTCCTTTGCAGGATTGTGGGATCTCTTCATTAAGTCTAACCTATGGTCTAGTGAATGTTACATTTCTTGAAATAAATTTGTATTTGACAATTGCTGTGGATAATATTAAACAAATATAATGAAGTCAAGATAGTCGATTGTGATTCAGTTTTCTATATACTCATTGATTGTTTTGACCTGTTGTTCCATTATCTTTTGAGAAAATAATGTTCCAAATTTCCAACTATAATTTTTCATTTGTTTGTTTTTCCCTTTTATTTTATAGATTTCTGTTGCATGCATGTTAAGAATAGATTACGCTCATGCACATTTAAAATAGTTGTGTTTTCAGGGCTGGCCTGATAACTCAGCCGATGAAAGCACCTGCTTAGGCAGACCAGCGGAAGGGGTTTGATCCCCACTGTGCCATGCCAGCCCCACCACCAGGGCACCCTGGGAAGATGATAGACTGGGCATAGTGGTGTGCACCTGTAATCCCAGTGCCTGGAAGGCTAAAAACAGGAGAATCTCTATGAGTCTGATATATGTAGTGAGACCCTATACTAAAATTGTTATGTTTTCCTGAAGAATTGACCCATTTATTATTATGAAACACTATGTAATATCTCTAAAAATACTTCTTTTCAAATTTCTGTTGTTTGACATTAATGCAGCTACTCCAGATGTAATATTTTATTTTATGCACAGGGCCTCTCTATGAAGTTCCGGCTGACCCTGAACTTAGTGTGTGGCTCAGACTAGCTTATACCATGAGCCGATTCTCCTACCTTAGCCTCTTAAGTGATGGGATTACAGGTGTGCACCACCACGCTCTGCTTCAGGTATGATTTGATTGGTTTTTGCATCATTTATTTTTTCCACAAAATTTATTTGAACTTTGTTGCTTCAAATTGCGCCTTTCCCAGATAATGTGGGCAATATTGAGGTAGCTCTCTGTTAAAATCCATTTTGTTAATCTCTGGCTATTTTTTGTTGTTTGGTTGTTTTGGTACCAAGGATTTAACTCAAGACCTTGCACTTGCCACACAGGTGCCTATGCCTCTGAACCAAATTCCTGGCCCCTGTCTGGCTATTATTTTAGTGTTTAATCAATCAAATTTAATGTTAATTATCAATATGGTCAGATTTAGTTCTGATATTCACTATTGGTTTGCTATTTTATGTTTTATTATCCATTCTATCTTTTTTATTTTCTCTACTGCCTTTTCATCTATTGATTTTTTGCTATCTATCTATCTGTCTGTCTATCTATCTATATCTATCCATCCATCTACCTATCTGTGTGGAGGTTTTCTAGGGATTGCAAAATGAATGGCAAATTTTCATAATATACTTAGAATTAATAGTGCACTTCTTAACAAAAAATTGTTACCTTGAGTGGCTGGGGAGATACCTCAGGGGTACAAGTGTCTGCCTGGCAGGTGCAAGGTCCTGAGTTATGTCCCCAGTTCTAAAAAAAATTGCTACCTTCAAACAGTATAGATCTATTTATCCTTTTTGTTTCTGTTATCTTACTCTTCACATTAACTTCACATGTGCACAAGTCCTACTACTTATTCAAAATTTTATAAATTGTAACAAATCACATATATTTTTGAATTAAGAAAAGCCATACATCAATATAGAATCTATTCTATTTATGGTTTCTCTATTTGAAAATTCACTTTCTTATTAAGACTTATGTATATGGCTGTGACTCATCCAGATGGCTGACACCAATGACTCTACTACAAAGCACTGTACATGGTTCCAAAGTAAATCCTGAGGAAATTTGACTGACCTTGGGAGATACAAACATTCCATATTCTGCTATACAGGTCTTGCTTAAACTTTCCCTTAACCACCCAGCAAAAAAGTATAACCACAAGGCATAAAACATAAAGCTAGATTAGAATGCTGAACTATGAAACGCTTAAATCAATAGCTTCCAGCACTGCCAGTTTTACCAATAACCCACTGAGATTATTGAACGTTGGATTATGTATACAACTACTTTCTCTTAGCTCAATGAGAGGAAATTTTTTCGTACCAATAATGATTAGAAAAATTACAGTGTCTACAACCTGTGTCCGTATAACTAATAGGACAACAATATGCATTCCATCAAATTTTGAAAATGTACTATTAACATGTTTTGAAACTGTCACGTTGTTATTTCTTATTAAAGTAATAACATTTTTTTAAAGGTTAACTAAGGGATAACCTTAGTAACCCCTTACTTTGTATTCATCCCAAGCTTGTGCAAAAGGAAGGCATGGAGATGGTGTGGATGTAGAGGACCTCTCCTCCTCAGGGTGGGAAGGCTGCACACAATAGAAAAGCAGAAAAGAAGCTAGTTCTGCCCGTGTGCTCTTGATGCTTTTACTCTCTTCTGCCACCTTAGACTATTGTCCCTGTGCCCTAATACCCTATGTCAGAGCCAGTTAATTGGGGACTAAAATTCCACAAACTTTGAGTTAAATACACCTTTCTTTCCTTAAAAAAGGCTTATTTATAACTCCCAAATCAGTTCTTATCTTTCATGATCATTTACAGTGAAGACAGGCAAAAGTATTAACTTACTGATGCACATTCTCCCACCTGAGGTCAAATAGTGATACTCTGCCTTCTGGTCATCTCTCACATGTCCTGTTCATAGTCTATATAAAGCATATTCTTAAATTTTTATGCTTTTTGTTGGTAATTGTGCTATTTAAATAGTCTCTAAATATAAGCCTGAAGTGCTATCTAGAATTCTTAAGCAGAAGAAAGCCACGATCAACTACATGCATTAGACAATCTCTAAACACTTTGTAGTGCTGTTGGCTGTAAGTTTAATGTTAATGAAGCAACTAGGTATATAGATATATAGACAGGGGCCTGAGACTTAGCTTGGGCAATCACATTCAGGTGCAGGGGACCGGGGTTCGATCCCCAGCTCCACAAGCCTTACCCGATCCACCCGTAAGGCAGCCTAAGCCAGCCAGCCAAAAAAAAGAAAAAATCGTTATAGATACATAGACATATGAACACACAGATACATGGCTCTATCTATCTATCTATCTATCTATCTATCTATCTATCTATCTATTGAGATGTACATATATCTTATGTACAACCAAATCATACATAACATTATATCTTATCTGGGTTGGCTGATGAAAATGTTATGAGTGGGGGTTTTCAGAGGCTTTGTGCTGTATTTCTCCCAGTATCAGTGATCCAGTACTCACTAATTTAGTGTGTTTACTCTACTTCACATAACTTCCATAAATAATAAGAATCACCTATATTTTATCTGTATAAACACAAATTTTATAAGAATATTTAGATTTGCCTGTGTATTTTCTATTTCTAGAAATGCTCACTTTTTTACAGACTCAAGTGTCATTTATCCTCTGTTAAAATAATTTTCTTCAGCGTATTTTGTAGCTCAAGTTGGATGGCAACAAATACAATCTTTGTTCATATGCCTTCTTATATCTTTCAATTTTGAAAGAGATTTTAATTTTTATTAGACATAAAATTCTGGGTTAACATTATTTCTTTCTTCGCAGGTTTGTTAAGACATTGTGCCATTGGTTTCTGTCCTCCATTGTTTCTTCAAGAAAATCAGAAGTTATTTTTGTCTTTGTTCTTTTGTATGTAAAGCATCATTTTTCTTTTTTTTTATTTTAGGGCAGGGTCTACCGGGACTATAGGGTCTCACTACAGACTGGCTTTGTAATGATTCTCCTGTTTTCAGTACCAGGGATTGAACTCAGGACCCTGCACTTGCCAGGCAAGTGCTTACTCTACTGAGCTATCTCCCTGGTCCCAAAGCAGGTGCTTTAATCCACTGAGCTATCTGACTGGCTCCATCATTTTTCTTAAACTACTTTCAAGACTTCTTCTTTCTTTGTTATTCAACACCATCCACCATGCTGGTTTTACTGTGATGCATGCTTGTCTGATTTACTTTGTGTTTCTTCTGTGAAACTGATTGTCACTTGAACCACGTGTGCCCTAAGTCAGTGATGGTGAAATATTTCAATGTTTAATGATACAGTCTTCAGTGGCACACATACCCTAGGTTCACCACCATTGAACTGGGCAGTACTTTCAGAGAAAATACCTTATATTTTCTAATCTCATCATTTACAATCACTTTTCCATTGTAAATAATGCCTTCCAGTTGTTTACAATCAGTTAGTTGTACTTTTAGATTGTTGTGTCTGTGAATTTTTCACCACATTTCATAACTATTTCTATGAGAGAGATCGTTTAGCCAATCTGACTAATTATTACTCAATGCACTTATTTGTATTTTGAAAATGAGATATTTTCTTAGAAGGAAAAAAGTAGTGTTATAAATACAATATGAATGACTGCTGGCTATACCATAGCCTGCATTTAATATCTGAGATTTGATAAGATAATCAGTTTAGGTTTTTTAAAAATTAGCAGAAACTGCAGCTTATAGTAAAGGTTGTTTTGTGTTTTAGAAAGAAATTTAAATAATTTGATAAAAGGTTGATATTTGTTATCTACTTTTTTGATTACAGTGTGATAGTCTATATTTAAGTAATTTGATATTGTAATACATTTAAGCATCAATAATAAAACATCATAGACTTAGAAACAGTCTGTAGACAGTAAAAATTTATGCTTCATAGTTGTGAAGGCTAAGAACTCCAAAATCAAATTGTTGGTAGATTTGGTGGGTAGTGTGTGCTTCTTAGTTCAGTTAATGGTCTGTTTCTGTGTCCTCATGTGAAAGGAAGTGCTTGGATTTTCCTCTGCCTTATTAATAAAGACACTGATCTCATTCATGAGGATTCTTCCCTTATGTTCTAATTGTCTTGCAAGGGTCCCATCTTCCAGTACTATTATGTTGGGGGCTAGTACTTTAGAGGTACATGAATACTCACATCAAAACACTTGATTATTACACATTTTCCTCTAACATATTACAGATGGTCCTCTGCATATTATGGGGTAACATCCCAATCAATTTGTAATGAATTGAAAACACTATAACTTGAAAATGCATTTGCTATACCTAAGTTACCTACTATCATACCTCAGCCTAGTCTACCTTAAGTGTGCTAAGCATACTTAAATTAGATTACAGTTGGCTCAAATCATCTTACACAAAGCTCATTTTATAACAAATTCTCAAATATCATGCAATTTGTTGAATACTGTATTTAAAGTAAAGAGCAGAATGGCAACTTAGATTTACTTTGAACCATTATAAAGTTGAAAGATTGTTAGGTCAAGCCATCATAAATTGAGTATCTTGTTCATTTTCTACATTTATTTATCAGTGTTTAGTAGGACATAACCTTCACAAAAGTAGAAATGTTTTTGTGCTAATTGTTGTATCCCCAAACTCTATAAAGATGTCATGCATATAACAAATACTAAACATAGTTACCAAATGAATGAACAAGTGCAACTCCTCTGTGATTCTCCGGAATGCTTGTCATCTAGAACTAACGTTTTTAGCTGGCTTACATACACATAGGCAGCCTTTGGTAATATATAAGTTTCAGATTTGTATTTTCAAGTCACACTTCTATTTTCAATTTGCTTTTTATTTCACCATGGGGGATTTCTGCATTGTTATTACAAGACAAATATTATTATGAATAGAACTGAAATCCCAAATTTGTTCCATTAAAACTATTTCTGTGCTCTGTCCAATGGTTCATGATAATAGTACCTTGTTGATCTTATTACAGTGAAATTTTCCCACATATACATATGGCTTATTATAATAGAAGAATCTAACATCTGACTGTGTTATAAAATGTAAACGGACAAGAAATATAACTTAGGGGCTGTAGCTACTTCAACACAAGTAAGGAGGAAAATATGATTTACCTTTTAGAAAATACAAGGAATTATAATTGTCCCAATTATGTGGGAAAAAAGATCTAAAATGAAAATGTCAGAGGAGAAATAAGATCGACTTCTAATGCATTTTTGTCTTGGTCTGCACGCTTAGGCAGCTTTAATGAGCCACCTCATCTCTAAGGGAAGTTGACTCCTGCTCTATTTTATGTCTAGTCCTTGACCCTGAGGAAGTGACCTAGAAGCAGGGGCAATGAGATTTCAACAAGGTTGATCACAGAAAATACCCAAGGAATAGTCTTTTGTCTTTCTTTAAATTCTTCATGTTAGGATTTGACCTATATTTTTATGGATAGCCAGAGTTGAACATCAAGGGATACATAACTTGCAAAGCAGGACTAGTTTTCTCTGGTTATCCAATCCGTGATATTTGAAACTAGTTACTCTTTCTAATATCTCAAATACCCCCAGACAAACAATGTCTCCCTGTGCCTAAGGGGTTGTTGGGCCCTGATATTCCTCAGGCTATCTGTTTGACAGTTCCTAAGCTCTGAGAACATATTTCTAATATGGAGTCTTACCTACAATAAATATCACTTCTCATATGTGGGATATATAAACACGGTTGTAAATTGTAACAATTGTAACATTTCTACTTGCCTCTTTTTCTGTTAATTCACATAGCATTTGTGATTTTATTAAAGAGACTTAGCCAAATCATGAACTCAAAATCTGTGAATAGCATCTTATTGTGATATATTAATGGATAGAACAAGTAGCATTAAATCTAAGGTCTGAAAATTCCTGACTCTAGTTCTGACCTTGAAACCCACTAAAATTTGGTCTCTCTGGTTGCATCATCTTCAAAATCATTTAAATTCTACCTCATTATTAAAACTTATTTCTTAACATTTATTCCCTTCCATCTAAAAGTACTAATTTCTTTCATATCTTTTTTTTTTTTTTTTTTGTCTTTTTGAGACAGGGTCTTGCTATGCAGTTGAGGCTGGCCTTGAACTCACTTTTATAGCCCAGGCTGGTCTCAAACTCGCACTAATCCTCCTGCCTCAGCCTCCCAAGTGCTGGGATTACAGGCGTGCGCCACCACGCCCGGCTTCATATCATTTTCTTATTCAGCTTCTTTACTTAATTACCTCAGCACTTCCCTATAAATTTATGAGGGAATGTTGCAACAAATTACAAATGGAAATAAGTACAAATTTGTTATCATAAATACTAAAATACATAATAGAAAAAACAGAAGAAAAGAATAATATTCTTACCACTCAGAGAACATGGTTTAGAATGTATATAGTGGATAAACTTGGTGCTTATATCCAATAGAAATTTATTTTATAGTTCTGGAGATTTAGAATTCCAAGATCAAGCTATAGCACATTTGATGTTGGATACAAACCCTCTTCCTTGTATAGAAAGCACTTTCTTGCCTTGTCTTGACTAAGTGGCAGTATGAGAGATCTTCCTCGGGCTTCCTTTATAAGGCTGCAAGTCCTATTTATGATGTTTCTATCTTTATAATCTCAGCATTTCCCTAAGCCTTATCTTTTAATTAACATCACATTTAAGACTAGGAGTTTCCACACATAAATTTCAGGGAAACAAAAGCATTCAGAATATATGAATGAATATATATATATATATATATATATATAATTATCAATACTTAAATGTATATATATACATATATATATGACTGTGTACATTTTAACCAAATTCAAAGTCATAACTAATATCATCTTTACTTGATGTTAAATAACCATCTACATTGTAATTTTAATGGCATAGGGAAGAGGATCTATGCTTTGAAGCATAACCTCTGGCATCTAATCATCTAGGCACATCCCTGTAACGTCGCCTCTTTTCTCCACCAACACACACTTAAGGTTGTCCTCTTAAAGGTTAAGTTGGCAGAAAACAATTCAAGAAATATATATTGGACTACTCAAAGTCTACTAGAAGGTTAATGCCAATAAACATCCTGTTTAACAGTAGCTACCTCAGTAATGGAAATGAAGTGTTTAGTGACAGAAAACACAAAGGTCATTTCATGTCAAGTTAAAGGGAATATTTGAGATTAAAATAGCAGAAATTAAAATAAACATGTAAATATGCCCCCATAAGAAGAAAAAAACTCTTAAAATTTTAGATGAAATTATGTAAATTGAAATGAAAGAAAAAGTCAAAACTCCAACTTTACGAAAATGTTTTACTTTTTTTTGGTGCTGGGACAAAATACACAACACATGTCAGTTAAACGAAGAAAGGTATATTTCAAGTCAAAGTTCTTAAAGCTTTTAGCCCCTAGTCAGCTGGCTCCAAGACAGTGTGGCATGTCAGAGGGCTTTGGCTGAGGAGTAACAGTCCATGGCATGCCATCATGACTTCCTTCTTTTCTTTCTCCACCATCAAGGCTACAAGCCTATTGGCTGGTGATATCCTATGCTTTTTGGGTCTACTTTCTTTTGTAAATCCATCATACACACCTAGACGTATTCTAAACCCTCCAGTGGACTGACTCTGTGTCTCATACCTATGATCCAGAGTCATCCATGGTTCCATTACTCCATAGCTGAATCTTTGAGTGCATGAGGTTTGGAAGGCACTTCTGGGTGCAAGCCTTCAGAGAAGGCAAGTTACACTCTAATGGAAAAATAAGTAGAAACACAAATTTCACATTTAAAAATATGAAAATGCAAATTCACACAAAAAGAATGATACACCATACAGTTTTATATGCCAACAACAAAGATTAGTAAATAGCCAACAGATTATTAATGTATTTGTTATATCTATACCTCAGTAGTTTGACAGTTGATGTTGCAACTCACTTTCTTCACTACTGTTCTGAAGTATTTTTGGTACAACCATCAGTTAATGATATTTGACATCGTGAGGAAGTTCTTTTCTATTTTTCACTTAATGGGACTAATACGTGGTATTGTTTTTGATAGAATTAATTTGTTTCTCTGGGAAGTACAAAATAGCATTTAAAAATTTTAGAATTACTTTTTTATTAGTCTACAATTCTGAAGAACTTTCCTGACTAGTTCATTAACCAAACTATCAAAACATGTGGTCTACTCAATGTCTTCTACTAACAGTTTCATATTATGACACTAGAATCAGAGTTAACTTAACAGGAGATGGAGCTTATTTGAAGGGAGCAGCTCATGGGTATTAACTTGGGGACCACATCTGCTTCCTGCACCTTGTTCTCTGGCCTGTTCTTTCACTTTGTTTCTGGGACACCACAAAATGATCAGTTTCCTCCACTGTGTCCTTCTGTCTTGATGTTCTGACTCACAGTAATGGAACAAGCTGACCAAAGACTAATAATTCAAAATCATGAGGGGAAATATACCTTACATTCTTTTATGTTGACTATGTCAAAGATTTTATCATAGTGATAGAAAGCTAGCACATCCCCCCATTTTGTTTTAGTATCATTGTAGATATACACACTTCTAAAATTTCAAGTTTAGTTTCCTACTTTTTAATTACTACAAGTATTGCCAGTGGGAGCTCTTTTATATTGTCTTCTGAGTCCTTTTGAAATTATTGATTTCTGATTGCTTCTTGGCCTCCCTATACAATAAGAAGCTCTAGGTATACCTGTGCAACATCAAGTGATTTTTATTGAATATTCCCTCAATAGTTTTTCATCTTTACATGACACAAGAAAAGCAAAATAAGGAAGCAAGTGAGTAATTTTTTCCCCAAAACAATGAGCTGTTTGTAGGTAAATTATTTCAAAAATAGTTCTAGGAGGCCAAAAGGAAGATATGGGAAAGTAGAGACTTGAAAGAGAAAAAAGCCTCTAAAATGTAAACTAATGACTTTTTGGCTTAGAGCAATTGAGATTCAAAGTCCTGGAGATCTCTAAGGATTAAGATTGTAGAACAGAACAACTGAAATATTTATTCACCTTACTTTCTCCTCTGGTGAGGGTTGCTGTGGGACACTGACTTCCAGATGTAGATGATCAGGCCCTAGAATGCTGCAGAAAACTCTCAGTTGAGATACAGAACTCAGGAGCTTAGGACATGAAATTGTTGGGAAACCAATTTGGAGGCAAGCCAAGAAGGTGGTGGTCAAGGCTAAAAGAACATTCACTATGCTGGGAAAGTAAAGTCAGTAGCTTTTTGTCTGTAAATGTTGTAATGTAATGTTCTATTTGTTTCCTTTATTTCCTGCTTGACTCTGTTAGCCAGGTTTCTCATTGCTGAGACATAATAGCCAACATTCACAGTTTAAAGGAAGGGAGTTTTAATTTGTTCGTGGTTTCAGTCCATACACAGCTGGCTTCAAGGCAAAGACATCACATTAGGAGGGTATGGTGGAGAAAAGCTGCTTCACTCATGGTGGCCAGGGAGCAGAGATGTGGAGAAGTGCCAAAAATAAAAGATCCATGCAAGGCCATGCCCTTTGACCTACCCAGACACATACAGAGGTGGGCTCCAACAAGGCTTAGGGCAGCTCTCAGTGCCAATCAAAGTGCAACTCCATCCTCACTGCCACTTTCTGACACTTTTTATCCAGCTCTTTAAACTAAACTCTATTTCAATAAAATATTTTCCCTGAAATTTTTGCTTCCTAAGAGTGATAGATATAGCTATGGTGCCGTATGCCAGACAAAGGGATATCTTTAATTTAGTTTATTCCTTTGCTTCACAGTATTTTGAAGCATCTACAGTTGTAATAGTTGATAAATGGTGTCAACTTGAGAAGCTTAGAGGCAATGTAAGTGGCTTAACAGGCATCCAGGGTCCTTCCTTTGAAAGTGTCTTCAGCCTGTGCAAGAGGAGAGCATGGGGATGGTATAGCTGTAACCTGATAGGTTCTGGCCTTAGTACAAACTGCTAAATCATCATGGCTCTGATTCAATATGGCTGAATCTCCAAAAACAACAATTTATCTTCCCAATAACCACTTCCTGCTTCTTCCCCACTCCAGCCCTAGATGCAGCTTCCTTTTATTGTTCCCACCCACACAAGAGAGCTGCCAATAAGCTCCTTGTGTGTCACTGAACCTGCCACTCAAGTTCCACCCTTTACAAAAGTCCATAAAATCTCATCACCCTAGTCTCAGGTCAGAGAATCTTTCCATCTCCCTGCCCTCAATCTTCTCTGTATCTTCAGAGTTAATAAAGGTCCCCTCCTTCCCTTATTTCTGCTCCTCTTGTGGGCTGCCACCATCACTGAGAGTAAAAATTGACATTTTTGGTGCTGTGACTCAGATTGGTGAGTAGTGTAGGTCTTGGAGCATCCCCTCTTCTGGGTTTGAGCTCCTGCACCAAGCTGCCCCCTGCTTCTGCTTCTGGCTCTGCTGCTTGCCATTGTTGACTCACATCCGACACCAGTCAATCTCATTCCACACAGGTGAGCCCAAAATTCATCTCAGGGGAATCCCACCTCATTTTTCCTCTTATCTGAAAAGTCATGAGCTCACTTTTGGACGCTCACTTCTTCCTCATAGCCTGGACTCCTACTTTTTCTAGTGTAGACTGCTAAAGCAAGTGATTGGTCTGTCTCTAGAATTCTCCCTACAGACTGAAAAGTGATGATTTTTTTTTGCAGGAAACGACATCAGGTTTTTGCCTTAATCTTTGGCTCATCTTAATATGGCCACCATGGGAAATGTTCTGCCTAGTATCCAGAGTACTTGCTGCTGGGTTGTCTCCTAAAGAACCTCATCACCCTCAGAGTTTGAGGATATCTCACACTGAAACTAGTAATTTTTTTTTAAAAAAATTATCTGTTATTGTAATGGCAAATTACCAGAAATCCCTTAAAATCCATTGTTAACTCTGAGCACATATCCCTCCCACCTTCTTCCATCTGCTATGGCCCTGCCATATCTGCTGGTACTACCCTGTCCATCCCCTCTGCCAGAAACTCTGACTTATCAGTCTTTTCCCATCATGGTTCCCCTGTAGATTCTGGCACCTCTCTCGCAACATATTAGAACCTCAGGTGCCTACAGCTCCTCCTCCCGCCTTTTTCCTCCTGCTTTCCATATCCATTCCCACATGACTCCCCCAGCTGTGCCACTAGCCTGAGACTATCCACCATGTGGCCAGCCACACCATCTTGCATGCCACATGACCATCCACCACTACAATAGGGTTGCTACTCCTGTAACAGAGTGCCTACTTTTGATGCTCCATCACATGATGAGTTGCTGCCATCTTGCATGCCATGTGGCCCTTCACCCCCAATATGTGGTCATTTTTTCTGTAACATCAGAGTGCAGTCAGCCACATAATGAGTTGTCACCATCTTCTGAGCCATGTGGTCATTCGTCTTATAGTCACTCCTCTTGTGATGTCAGAGTGCCATATTTTGGCACCTCCTCATATGATGGGCCACTGTCATCTTGGGGCCTCTCATACACTATTTATATAGAAACCATACATAAGAGGATTTTTATGTTTTTTAGTTCTTGTAAGAGATCTCCATTAATTGATTTACAGAAGTTCTGACTAGTCTTTTCATAATTACAAGCTTAAAAATGTTATTATAACCTAATTTGATCAAAAATATATTTGAGTGCACTCTAACTTTGCAAAGATATTTGTGTGTTCTGTGTATTTATGTGTTTGTATGGCGTTCTGTGAAGAGCTGTACCTCCTTTTACCTGAACTTTAGAATATACAGTTAAAATATCCTTTCTCCTGAGTTAATAGCTGGTCTAAGTGATATAAAAATAGGTTTACTCATAGGTCATCAAAAACAAATTAAGCTAATTAAACAAAAATTGGTAAAATGGGGAGATTATTGGACAGCATTCCAATTGGTGAACAGAGGGTTGGCCAATCTTTCCTCATTAATTAGGAGCCCCAGTAGTCTCCATAGGTTTTTGGAAGACACCTCCAACAATTTTGTCATTGGTTTAAAGTTATAAGTTATTTTTTAAAAAATAAAATAAGGCTTTCTCATAAAGGATACTCTTGATATATCAAGTGTATTCATGCCTTCCAAATGTATTACATTCTACAATGTAAATTTTCTTTCATATTTGAACATACACCTTTCCCTTATGCTCCAGAAATTTGTAATAAGAGGTTCATGTCAAACCAGTGTGAGGTCAACAGTCAAACGATAATTTTCTAACAAAAAAATTTATGTATGCTGTGTACATTTAGAGATGCTTACCTAAAACGTAGATTTCATCATGACTGGTATGCTATGCTAGTATGTATGACTATTGATGTCAAAAGATCTCTGTAAGACTGCTGTTGCCTGTTAACATTCTGCAGTGATTTAACTACTAGAATATCCATGGTTGGTAAAAAACAAAACAAAATAAAACAAATCAAAAACAAACAAACAAAAACAGTTCTCTGCTTACACTTTATATTTCAGAGTGCTTAACACTCATAAAATTTTAATAATTAATTGTATTGCTCAATTAGGATCATTCCTGTGACTACTTGACCATGTCATTGAAGAGTCTTTGGGAATGGCTTATGGGAAGATATGGGAAAGATTTGAAAGTGTCCCCTACTAGAGAAGAGCTGGAATGCCTTTTGCTCTTCTATATGGAAGATTCTGGTCAGAGCTCAGAACACCAAAATGCTGATAGAAATTCTGCTTGTAAATACCAGGCTAGGGAGGTTTCTACTGGGAAGATAGACAATATTTGTTGTTGGAATCCAGATGATTTGTGCTGTGGCTTGACAGAAAGTTTGTCTGCTTTTGTTTGTGTTCATAGACTTTGTCTGAGACTGAGATTAAGTGCAGTGGGCTGGTTATTATTGAAAAAGAAATCTCAAGGCAGTAAAATGTTGAGACAGTAGCATGGTTATTGTTGGGGGGTTTTATTCAGGTATATGTTGAAAGTCAAGAGCAAAGAGGCCAGCAAGATGATTTAAAATGTTGTGAGTTTGGTCAGAAAGAAAGTACCTTGAAGCTATAGACTGCAAAGATAGAGTTGAGACCTTCATTGCCTAGGAGGAACAGGAGAGTAAAAGAGATGTCCTAAATGTACCATAAAAGATGGTAGATTCTTGTTCTTTGAAGCTTCGGAATCACAAATCTGAAGGACTTTGCTTTGAGGAGAAAGCTGCAGAGCTTCATGCTCCAGAGTGGAGGTGGCAGCCACACCAAGTTCCAGAATGGCGTTAGTGTAGAAAATTTGCTCCTCAAAATCAGTGTTAGAGTGTTTTGAAATCCAAGTATTCAACCCCCACAGCCAAAAGAGCAGGAAGCCTGGCTACTGCTCCATCTTGCAGTAGACCTTGGCATCACCCACATAGCATTGGTTTCAGTGGACTCAAAATACAAGAGTCCTAGCATTAAGAATGCTTCCACCTATATTTCAGAAAGCGGACAGTCCAGGAAATGTGCTGTGAGAGGATAATGTATAAATCTCTCAGTGAGAAGCCCACTGAGTACAATCTCTAAAAGTTTGGAAAGCCAGGAACATGGATTGCCAAAAATGCTACAAGGAGTGAGCAAAGCCACCCCGAGAGAAAAGCTGTGGGAGCTACCAGTGGAAGTACAACCAAGATGGAGCCATGTAAGGGTTTTGGAGCTCACAGCTCATTAAGCTCATTATAGATTGCTTTGGATGGTCCACATAGAACTGTGGGACTCAATATTTGCCCTTCCTGATTTTGGACTTGCTTTGGTCCCAATGCTTTGTATCCTGCTGCTTGTATCTTTTGTAATGGTAATGTTTTTCTTGTGCCATCTTATGTTAAAAGTATTTAACTTTTCATTTGTACTGGGGCTCACAGATAAGAGTTTGCCTTAGATCTTGGAGGGGATGTGGAACTTCAGCTTTTCAGCAATGCTGAAAAAGTTAGGACTTTGGCAACTCTTAGGGATAGACTAAAGTGCTTTTTGCACAAAGGGATATGCATGAGTCTTTTGGGGGGTGCCCAGGGATAAAATTTCATGGTTACATTCAAGTTTTAAAATGTTAATAGGCATGTCTATGTTCCTAAAAACTGGCTTAAGAAAATGTCTTCTTGCCACCTTGGCAAGCAGCAGATTATACTGGTTGGTATATTCTGTTAACTTGAAAAGTTTAGAAGTTCTTAGCAGAGAGACAGGATTCTTAGTTTGTAAACATCCTCATCTTTTGTGAGAGGAAGGCATGGTCATTGTTGAGTTCTACATCCTCAGCCCCAGGGTAGCTTGTTTATAATGTAAGTAGGGGAGAGAGGCTAGCTAGAACCCACAACTGCTGCCCTTCCCTTTGCTCCTGACTGTTTTCAGCTGCCATAAACTGCTGCTCTCTGCTATGTGGCACTCTACCTGGTAGCCAGGCAACTATAGACTAAAACCTCCAGAAACTGTGAATAAATAAACCTTTCTTGCCTTAAATTTTGGGTGATGTGCATTTTGCCCTAGCAATGAATAAATATAACTGAGACAGCTCCCAACTGAGTATAGTAATGTAGACCCAGATTCTCCTGAAGGAACAATTGTTAATTCCTATTTTATATCTCTATCCATTCTTGACATTCATGCCAGGCTTACAAAGACAGATCTCAGGCTAGACTTACTTAATCTGGTTTCCTGTGTCTTCAATAATAGAGACAACATGATAACTATACACAAGTGCCAGCTTTTGGCTGTGACACTTGAGACTCCCATAAAAGCCAGACCTTGTCAAGGAATGCTGATCCTAAAAAAATGCTGCCACTCCAGTCACTCCTTGGTGACTCCAAGTGTGGTGAAGGACACTTGGCATGAGCCTGCCCCAACCTATAGCTACCACTTGGACCTCGTCCCATCTATAAGCTTGAGAGTCACTGGAAATGCGACTGCCTTGTCTGCCAAAGAGTGTGTAAGTCATCTACTTCCCTACCCTCACAGGAGATCTTGCTGCAGCCAGATCCATCAATAATTGACCTGCTTGGTATTGCCACTGAAAAAAAATGATGGCCTTGGGGTCCAAGGCCCCCATCAAGGTAACTTTGTGAGAGCCCCAAGTCTCACAGGACATCTCAAGTAGGACATTCTTTTCTTATTGACACAGGGGCCACAGATAATATTCTTCCAGAGCTTTCAGGTCACTGTATTAGATCTACAGTCTTCATAGTGGTTGTTTATGGCCAAATTACACTACCCCTTCAGACAGGAACCATTCTCTGATTACTCTAGACACCGTCTTTCACTCATATGCTCCTTATGATCCCAACCTGCCCCCACACCTCTCATGGGGAAAATCTCCTTCAAAAGTTCCATTTCTCTTTCACATCTCTCCACACAGTTCTTGTTCTACATACCTAATCTCAATGGGCAGCCAGCTCCTCCTTCCCTTTTTCCTCTTCTCTTATTTACCACATAGTCTGGGATACTTCCAGTCATACTCATGCTACCCATGCTAACCCTACACTAGTTTGACTCAGGGATCCCTCAGCCTTCTCCTGTGTTTCCCAACATCCTACAGCCCCTAAACACCAATGGAGAATAGAAGCAAATGGGCCTTGAAAATCCCAATTTAACAAACTTATCCTGAAGCTGCACCTGCCTTGAACTCAGCTTCCCTTGGCTCTAACTAGACTTGGGGCACTTCCTAGGGCACCCACCTTCATAAGTCCATTTACCTTTTCTGCTTCACAATTTCCCCCCTTCTGATAACATTCCTCCCATCACCGACTATATTCCTATTCAATAATGTCTCCAGTACCTACTGGGACAACATGTGGAAGCCTGCTTTCCACAA
Organism: Myocastor coypus; assembly: GCA_004027025.1. NCBI lineage: Eukaryota > Metazoa > Chordata > Mammalia > Rodentia > Myocastoridae > Myocastor > Myocastor coypus. The sequence goes on from PVJA010004589.1 coordinate 55,373, forward strand.
CCAATAGATACCACTCAATAGGTGCCATCTATATTTCCTGGAGATTTAATGTATCTTATATCCTCTAAGCCTATAGGATTTGATCCTATGTGAACATCACCCCCATCATAAAAAATAAATGAGAAGTAAACAAAGACATGTATGTATTAATGATTCAAATTTTGAAAGAAGTGGGGCTTCTAGGTGGCCTATTATCAGGTCTTCAGGGGCCATCTGCTGCAATGACTGGAAAAGAAGAACCAAATGACCTAATTTAATCCTTATAGCCATCCTATGACCACAGTAAATTTACTAAAGTAAGATTTCAGCAGCAGATGAATTAAGTAACTGACCTGAAGTCCCCAAGTAAGTAAAAAAGGTAAAGTTGTCTTCAAGTCTTTCAGTTCATCCCTTCCAGAGCTGTTAGTAAAGATTAGCAAAAGAATTTCAGGGTACAAATAAATTTGGGCATGAAAGAAAACATTGATTTCCTGAGTGCAGGACAGCTCAGAATCTTTTACATACTGTTATAAATGTGACTTTCCAGGGGTCTGTGTGGGCTTCCCTGGCTCACTGAAACATAGAGCCCTGGGTCCCCAGATTGCTGGTGGGAAACAACCGTTGTTTTCTCATGGTACTAGACCATGGTTACCTATCATCCTCTGACTTTGATATTTGTGATGCGTGATGATTTAGTGGTATAAACATCCTCCATGCTTAGTGTTATTTGATTAAATAATTGTTAAAGACACACGATGTGCTTAGCATTGATGCTGTACTTATCCTACTAACCACTGAAACATGCCTATTCTTGTGACTACACTCAGATAAATAAAAATAATTGTGACAACACAACCTTTACTGCACAGTGGTCTTTGCAAAGCGTCCATCACTTGCATCTCATTTCCTGGGGTAGCTGCAGGTGCAGTGGGCATTAGTAACCCAATATAAGAGATGAGATTGCAGTTCTAAGGGGTCAGGTTACTTGCTCCGTATCATGGTTATTTACTTATTCAGGATTATTACTCTTATAGTTTCTTCAGTGACAGGGCTGTTTCTTTCCTCCATTACCTGTTTCATGATTCTATGCTATTTTGTGATTTCTCTCTCTCTCTTTCTCTCTCTCTCTCTCTCTCTCTCTCTCTCTTTCTCTCTGTGTGTGTGTGTGTGTGTGTGTGTGTGTGTGGTACTGGGGATTGAACTCAGGTCCTTGTGCTTGCCTGGCAAGCACTTATTCTACTGAGCTATCTCACCAGCTCGTATTTTGTGATTTCTTAGTGGCAGATTTCATTTCTTCATAGACACATCAAAACAACTGAAAATATGTTATAATTCTTCATAGGATGGTAAAGCAGAATTGACCTTGGCCATATTTTAAAGCTTCTCAACAGATAGTCAAAAAAACTGAGGTTCAAAGAAGCCTAGTGAACTGCAAAGGCTATCTATCAAGCTATCCATGACTCCCCACTTTTTTTTTTTTTTTTTTTTTTTTTTTGGATTTTAGAGAAGTGTCTACAGGGTGTTCAGGGTCTCACTAGTAGACTGGATTCATAGTGACTGGTCTGTTCACAGCCTCCCAAAGCTGGAATTACAGGTGCGTGCCACCATACCCAGTCTCAATTGCTATCTCCGTGCATCCTGGGGGCATGACTGGCACAGCAAGCCTAGAGATCAAACTCCCATCCCCTGCACTTGTTTGCGGGTGCTTTAATCCTCTAAGCTATTTGGCCACCCTCTTCCTGATTTTGGACAAACATATTTTATTCTGGTTTGTTTTTAAGAAAGCCTAGACAAATTATAGTTCTAGTACCAAGAGCAGCTTACAGTTCTACCTTGATGGGTAGCCTAGCAGAACTGGGTGTGGATAAACTCAACGTGCCTTTCACAGGCAAATTCTTTTACCTAGAAGATGGTCTAATGCCTAGATTTCCTACCTGTGACCAGTGATCTCTTATGCAGCAAACTTGTTTGTATTGAGAAACACCTGTCACCTTTACCTGACCCACATCCTGTTTATGCTGGCCTGACTATAACTTTGGCATTGAAAGTCTGACCTTGTATCTTTTTTTGGAATCCAGGGGAAAACCTTAACAAAAGTTCAACACAGCACCACAATAGATCACAAAGTCAAATACTTAACGCTTACAGATTCTGTGCCAGGTGGACATAATAAGTCAAGAGAGTGGTGGTCCATATGCAGACCCGATTGTGGAAGGAAGCACTGAAGAGTTGGGCAGGGGCAGCAGTATGTACTAGGGATTAGAATCTGGGTCACTTTGAAGATCTGTACAAATATCGAAATGGTTCCTTCTGAAAAAGCTGGGCAAGAGCTTTCAAGATAGCTCAGCAGACTCAGATCCTGCTTAGGCAAGTGTGGGGACTGGGATTGAATACCCAACACCAATTGCCATGCTGGCCCTACCCCTCAGATGCAGTGAGCCAGCCACTAAGTTTGAGCATGGTGGCACATGCCTATATTCCCAGTGCCAGGGAGGCTGCAAACAGGAGGATCACTACAAGTCTGAGTTTTGTAATGAGATCCTGCACAAAATACATAAATAAGGAAGAAGCTAGGGGAAATCAGGGGCTCCTGCCTTACAGGCAGAGGAGCTGCCACTAAGTTTTTATCTCTGGCCCTGGTCTTGCATCACAAGGTGAAGTGGGCAGGATGCTCCACCAAATAGAACTGTAACAGTAGCCTCTGCTATGCTATTCCCATTGTGCTGCTGAAATAGGGCCTGAAATTACTCAGCAAGTAAGTTTGTTCCTAGCATTACTATCCCAGCTGGCTTTTGTTTATACCTCTATTGTTTGAGGTGATTTGAACACAAGTAGGAAGCCTGTTAAGTCTTCACATTGGCAGTGATCTTTAAGACCCATAAAAGATTAATCACTGAGGGAACCCATAACTTTGCCGTGATCAAAGGAAAAATTCTATTTTTATGGCTACCCATGTTCTATCCTCTATAAATTTTATAATAATGATTAGACTCAAATTATGGGCATAATTTACATACATCAAAACGTCTCTCACTGTCCTTGCAGCCAGTTAAACACCTGCAGCAAATATAAGGAAGCACGTTAAAAAGCAGAGAATGCCTGAGCTCTCTGGGGTATTAATCACTGAAACTTTTCTAAGGGAGAGAAAGTGGACAGTGGACAGGGATGATTGGTAGAGAGAAAAAGAACAGGATTGTGGCAGTGACTGCCTAATACCACAGTTATGCTGAGTTCACATAGGCCTAGTGGACACTGCACATCTCAGAAATACACTTACTTCAGCTTTTTAAAACTTTCCCAATGTGATCAGCCTTTTTTTTCATCCAGAAATGCATTTTCTCTTATATTGACCAGAAACTCTTTAGAAGCATCAGTGTAGGAAGGACTTGAGAAATTGATGCTCTTTGGCATGACTCCCATCTGCCACCTGTGTCCGGAATGTGCTAAAAGTCCACAGATAGAGATGGTGCCTGTGCCTGGATTGCGATGTCTCTCCTCTGCTCTGCCCTCCCACTTAGCTTTACCTTGGAATCGATTTTGCCTCCTAGCAGCATGTTAAAGGTTATCACATGGAGATTTAAGTCCGGGCATGCTGGCAGACATGTACCAAGGCAATGGCAGCTACAAGGACAGTATGGTACAAGCGTTCAGGGTAAACATCAATTTCTCCAATTTGCTATAGCCACAGAACCTTATAAGCCTAGCAAATGCATTGCAAGGGCATTTTGCGTTGGATAGATGAAGCAGGGAGGATTTCCATAAAGCACTGCTAATGTACACTGAGTCTTCAGGTTAAATACTGTGAAGGAGGAAAAGTCCCAGCTGTTTCCCTGCTGCCCTCCTCCTCCTAAATGCCCGTTTCAATCTTCCCGGGCTGATTGAAGGGCTGCTCTGCAATTTCTCAGTGGAATCATTTTCATGTTGATGGGGGATATTTCCAGAGCTTGTCCCCACACTTGAGGGCAAAGGGTCCCTTCATCTCTGCTTATTGAAATCCTATCTCCTCCTTCAACTTTACTACCCAGCCTTCAGCTCCCACTATTACTGGCTGTGCATTACTCATGACTTGTATTCTATATTTGGAAATGTCACCTGTTTCCAGAAGGCTCTCTTTCTGCCATAAAGGCTGTTGAACTCTTTCTCTGAATTATGCAGATCATCTAATTTAATATGAGTACTTCAGTGAGACAGTGACACTTGTTATCTTCATTTGAAAGATGAGACTACAGCTGGAGGTGAAATGACTTGCCCAAAGAGGTAAGATCCAGACTCAGGCAACCTCCATCCGTTCAGAATGTTTACCCACCATACTGAGCATCATTTAAAGCTGCAGTGCATTGTGGAATATAGCTCTCTAAGAATGGAGTATTACTTGCATGTCTTTGTTTTCCCTCAGTGTGACTAGAATACTCAAATATATTTCAGTTTCAAATGGCCAAAGCTGTATTAGGAAACTGCACAACATCTAGAGCCTATACAGCCAGTAGACATAGAAAGGTGCTTAGCCCCAGAGAGACCCATTTTTTTTTTCTTCCTGGTGATGTGAAAAGACTGGAATAGAAAAATCTAGTCTAAGGACAATGGTAAATAAAAGTTTCATTAATAAGAATGGATATTTCTACAATAATGAGCCCTGGGTTGAATTTTAGAACTCCCTTTATGTTTTGTTAGTAACAAAGCTGTTATAAAAATAATTTGATAAGATGGCCCATTGCAACAGTATGACTTAAATATGTAAAAGGATCCCTTAGCCCAGTGTCTGAGGATCCCCAATGTATGTAATGCTAACATAATGGATTATGCATATTGTATCGGGTTAAAAATGAAACCCAGTGAAGTATTACAGCAATTTAAAAAAAATATATATATATATATATTGGGCCTTGTTCAGCACAGATATTTAAAATTTAAACCCTGTTTAAATATTCAACTGAAACTAAAATAAAATTCTGAAAAGTGGAATTCAATAGAAAAGCTCCATTAAGAGTAAAAATGCTTCTCCAAATCCATTTGGTTCTAATAGAAATCCATTGAGTGAGATTTTCATTGTTGCAGTGCCAGCCAAGAGAAAAATTATATATACATACATTTGGGTGGAAGAAAATCAGATGGACTTTGTGTGGCAGGAGTTATACACACACACACACACACACACACACACACACACACACACACATGCACACGCATGCACACACACACACATTGGAGCAGTTCATTTTAAATGCTTCAGAGCTCTTTCTCAAGCAGAATCTTCCCATTTGTTCCCTACATCAATGAAACTTCATTTCATCTCCTACATTAGATGTAATTCCTAAAAAACAAAAACTACTTGCCACCTTTTGCTGCAATATCAGGATACTGACCAATTTTGACCAATTTGCCTTCTGAGAGCCAAGCTTTATTTCTTTGATAAACATCCCACAGGATGTTTTTATTCAATTAATTGGAATGATTGCTTGTGTAGAAATACACTGCTTTATCAAGGTCAGTTTAAATATCAGGCTTGGGCAGAGCCCCAGACTTTTCTTTTCTTGGTTCTCCAAACAGCAAACATGAGGATTCTGAAACATAATTAAAATAATCAGCAAGAATTAGCCAGCTTGGTAACTGCATTCTAATAGCGAACCCAGAGAAGTAAAAGTACAGGCAAGCAAACATCAGCTTTCTAGAGACAGAGACTGCTGTTGGAAGACAGAAAATGGAAGGTATTATAAAAAGAAATATAGGATAATATAAACAGAATCTCTAATCCTGAGGACTGTAAATCCCTTTTCCTTAATTGGTTTAGAAACTCTGGGCTGCAATGTGAGAAGGAGGGATCTGGCTGCCTTCTTTGCTGCAGGAGAATCACATTAAATGCAAAACAATGGCAGGGTTGACAGCTCCTTTTCTGTGGGGGCACTTAGCACTAATCTGCTATTGAAACTAATGCAATTACGCGGGATTAGAGCACTGTCAGTGGTTCCTAGATTGGGAATTTGGGTGGAAGGCAAGCGGACTCTTTCAAAGTAGGGTCTGGGGCTTAAACTAGAGAATGGATCAGGTCCACAGTGCTCCTAATTACCCTACAATTAGTGAAAATAGCCTTGATTCTGTAATTAACTCAGAATCTTGATTATGCATTCTAATCCAAGCAGACTTCTAGTTTGGGACCTCTTCTTTGTTGCTTCTCACTATTTTGCTCACTTTTAATGATTTGCAGTTTGTTTTTTGTTTTTTTTTTCAGAGATCTCCTTCTAGAATAATTCTAGTTATTCTCAGTGTGTAAGCTTCAGTTTAGTTTGTCAAAATATAGGGGAACTTACATGTATGGATTTAGGCATCAAAATGGGATGGAGGGTCACTCCCTGGTCTCCTGTAGCATGTTCTGTGCAAACAAGCAGACAGGTCCTATTGGTTTTATTTATTTATTTATTTATTTATTTGAAATATTGCCATTCTTTTTTTTTAATTTTTATTTTTTTTTCTTGTTTCAGAACGTTTGTTTGTTTGTTTGTTTGTTTTTATGGCCGGCTCAGCCTGCCCTGAGGGCAGGGCTGGCTCAGCATGTAGTGCTGGGGATCGAACTGCGGTCCCTGCAGCCGCCTAAGCTTTCCTAAGCAGGCGCTTTAGACCACTGACCCATCCTGCCGGGCCCCCAGGTCCTATTGGTTTTAATATGATCATTTTAAAATGATATGGAAATCCACCAGTACTAGTGACATGACGGCAATTGGCAAGCTAATTCAGGGTTTCTGTGAGTGTTCCAGGAAAAAGGACGTTCCTTGCATGCTCAATACAGAAGGGAGAGATGTGATATTTTTCAAGACAATCCATGAGAACAGTGCAATGCTTTCAAATAAGCATTGTCAGTTTCTTCCCATGAACCTTAGAAAATGCCTCCAACAAAAGAGGTACTCCATACTATTAATTATGTTTCCCAGTCATTTGGTAAGTATTTCCAACCATTATCATTTTTAAATAAAAGTAGTGAATACAACACGTTTATCACATTCGCAGCATGAGGCAATAATAGCGTTCTAACTTAATTCCAAAGCTATTGGTTCTACATAAATAAATAAGCACTTCTAGTGAATGCTTGAGTTATTTCATCTTGTACATGTTCTATTGAAATGCTCACTGAATTGTGAAAATCTGAATGGGATACAATGATGAGAAAATACACACCAAATAAATCTGCTCTGATATTAGAGTATCTCTCTGAAGTCCAGCAGAGACCCTCTGCTCTAAAAACCCCTCTAATCTTTGGCTTATGGTATTTTCTTCAAAAGGTCCATGTCTTAGAGCAAATGTAACAACTTGGGATGCAAACTAAATATGATAATTTGCCTCTGGATGTGAGGGCCAACGTGCATGAGACACTGATGATTTTAACACAGGGATAGCAGGGTTGGAAAGGAGAAAAGTGAAGTTTTAGAACTGGATGAAGACAAATGCTGAAGATTTCACATATTCATGAAGGTAAATTTTACCCAGTGCTAAACAAGACAGCAAGAGATCACTTTGCTTGCTATTTATTCAGTCTTCTTGCTTGCTTCCCCTTGTGCCTTACCTACAGCAGCTAGCATCTTCTCTTTAGGCCTTGAAATAAGTCAAGTCTTCACTTTCAGAGGGGAAAGAGCTTTCCATACCATTCCCCAAAAGCCTTTCCTGGTTAACAACATCAGATAATGACATCAGGCTCTTTAGACCCAAGACAGGCTCTTTTATCCTCAAGACAACCAAGACAAGAGAAAGAATAAGGTCTTCATCTTAAGGGTCTACATATAAGAAAAACGAGTACCTTGTTTCAAGAATGGGCTAGAATTCCAGGGCTTTACTCTTACTCTCTTCTACACAATGATCTGAACTTCTTCCCACCACTCCCAGTACCATCACTACCACCACCAGCCATCCCCTCACCTCTAATCACCAACAACCACTGCTTCATCAACTACCACCACCACCAACCACCACCCTTCCTACTAACCACCTTTATAGCCACCACCCTTACTATAATCACCATCATCACCACCAACAGGATCACCACTAACCACCACTCTTATCACAAACCACCACCATCACCACCATTTTGATGGCTTTCTTGTAGGCTATTTTCTGGGATAATCTAGTAAGTATATTATCTCATATGAGCATCACAAGGGAAAGGACATATAAGCATTTTTATACCCACTATACAAGACAGAAAACTAGGTAACTTGCCTAATCTGACACCTCCAGAGATGCTAACGCTTGATCTCAAATCTTTGTAAAACTGCAACTCATTCTTTCCATATAATGCTGCATTGATGGCTTTTCCAGATCCAATATTAATACCTTCAGCTTCTCAGTAAGGAATGCTAACCTCAACCTAAGTATGTGACCACTGGGAGAGCACACCATACCCTGGCTACAGTGATTGTCAAGGACTAGATCAGGGTCTGTGACCTGTACAGTTTTCCTGGACCCCATAGCCAAGAGGGTCTCAAGGCTTGATTTATGCTCAGCTATTACTATCTTGAAATTCTTAATTTAAAAAAAAATTTACCATATTTTCCCTTTGCATCAGGACCTACATATTATATATCTGGCTTTGATGGTTGGTTTAGGGATGCACAAATACAACCACAGCATAAATTAGTGAGATTCAATTCCATGACTTTTTTGGGCATGTAGAGCACTTTCCACTGCAGTAGAGAGCCCAGAGCTTCTAGAGGCCACTTTAAACAGAATCTGCCTAATAATAGAGCCAGAGGTCAGCAGAGCTGAGAAGAAGAGTTCATTACCTTATTTAAGTTCTTGAGTGTAGTACATGTGTTATGTTATTCCTACTCAACTCATGTTGAGCTCAGCATTTATGTGACTTTAAGCTCTCTACAGCAGACACAGAGATGGAGTTAGGGTTCTGGATACTTATTAAGGATCCATGCCTATCAAAAGAATGGGGAGGAATCAGGGTTAGATAGAGGAGGAAGGCTGACTTCTCCATTTACAGGCTTGGCAAAATCTCTGGCAACAGAGCAGGTGCACTGAACTGAATATCTCCTGTCTGAAGTATCCTGTGTTTGGCATTTGCTCACCCTTCAGGTGGGGCTGCCACAGGAAAAATGTGGTCTAGATGGAAGTAGCTCAACAGCTGAGGCAGAGCATGGAGAAGCAGACAGCTGAGGTTGCTGCCTGCCTAATCTCCCTGCAGCTGGGCAGCAAGGTATCTGGAGAGGTTACTGTGCAGCATATCTTGAATCTTGCACTATAACTCAAGACATAAGCTTCTATGCACTATTTTGTGAGCAAATATAATTATAGAGAAGCAGAAATAGATGTTGTTGGCCAAGGAAGGAAGGATAGTTGTGGTTAAATAAATAAGAAGTTGTGGTTCAGGGCTAGCCTCTAATTGGTGCCCAGAGAAACCAAAGCTCTCGTCTAGACTGCATCAGGGGATCATTTGTGTTGAGCAAGGAAGGAAAAAGGCTGGCCTTCTTTGGATAGCAGGTAAGAAATACTTGGGATGTAAGAAACTTATAAAGGGCACCAATTCAGGTGCTGGGAATACTGAAAGATAATACTTGAAGTCTCCTTTGAAGCTCACCATTTAGTTGGGAAGTAGTGACACATACATAATTACTTTCCTATTGCTGGGACAAAATACTTGACACCTACAACTTAAAGAATGAGTGGTTTGTTTCAGCTCACATTTCCAGTCTGTAGTTGGCCAGGGAGGCAGATGGAAGGGCCTGGGTAGACAAAAACTATACACCTGTGGCAGCTGGGAAGGGATATGTCCTTCCATTGAGCAGCCTGTCCCAACCAGGGCCACCTCCCAATGCCAAGACAGCGTTAGTGCCTCCATAACCAAATTGTGTTCCACAAACACCTCTGAGCTCAGGAGGCCTTGGAAGGACATCCAGATATAAACCATAACATTTTGCCTCTGTTCCATGAAATACTCCTGTGTACCTCCTTACACAAAGTGTATTGAGTCCTTCTCTAACAGCTGACAAATTTCTAGCAGTTCCAGCACTGCTGAAAAGTCTAGCTTTAATGTCTTCTCTGAGACATACAGCTTTTAGCTGTGAGGCCTTATAAAAGTTTAAAAAAATTATACATAGAATAGCACAGCTTAAACGTTTCCATTCTGAAAGAGAAGAATAAGGGGACTGGAGCCAATGGGATCAAAGCATAGTTGCACTACAGCATGGCAGATGTTAAATCCAATAGCAATATGTCCGCTCTTGAGGGCAAATCATGCCCAGATTTGATTTATAAATGTGTTAAGCAGTCCTGTCCTATGGCATGGCCAGTTTCAATCCATAGGGTCACTCAGGCTGGCTCTACTCATTGTTTGCAGGCTTCCTCAGATGCTCCACATTCCCAACGTCCCTAAATTCTTAAGATCTTCACTGTGTATTCAGCTTCATTCCTATCCACTCCAGACTACATTGCTGGGTCTCCCAGGTCTTCTTCTGAAATGTAGGTGGCAACCTCTTTAAACCCACAATGCTTCCATTCTGCATGACTGTAAAATCCACATGATGTGGATGATGTCAACATCTTCTGTCAGCTCAAGCAGTAGCCAGGACCACAGGATCATAGTTGACAGGCCACTGAGTGCCTAGATGGCTGAACACTGTGAACCAAACCCCAGAGAACCAATTTCCTAAGTGGCCTTTCCTGAGTCTCTTTTTTTCAAAGCAGATTTTTCCCTTTTGCACCTCTTAATCTGTGAAGAGCTGTGCTTTTCCTCACATGCCTTCAAGGTATCTTTCCTGTATTTCTTTGGAAAGTACTTGGCTTCTTCTTAATGCTAATCTTTTTGACAAACAAACTCTTCTCAGACAAACCTCTGGAGACCTTTCCTTTCTAAGGAAAAAGAATAATTTTTCAAATGAGCTTTTTGCTCTCAACATTTAGTATAAGTCTGACTAAAAGCATCATGGTACAATTTGTGCCCATGCTGCAATTTCAACATTGGGGTACTCTGAAATTTCCCCTAGCAAATTAGTTCACCACCTTTAATTTAGTATCCTGAAAAGTATGATGACATGGACAAAATGTAGACACATTTTCTAATCAGAGCATAACACAATGGCCTAGAATCTTAACTGTCAATGAGTCTTTGCCTAATTGAAGTCCTGACACTGATGTTTACCATATACTTTTGTTTTTTTTAGGAGTTTGTTCTCTGACCCCCAGACAGACTCTCCAGTAAAGCTCATCTCATAGCATTCTAGGCATTTCTAGCTGGCATTTCTGAACATTAGAAAATTCCTCCTGGAAACCAATCCCAAAGGCTTCTAAACCACATAGTCAGGATTAAAGCACCTGCAAGCAGGCACAGGGTCAGGGGGTTTGATCCCTTGGCCAGCCCCCAGGGCACACTGAGACAGCAATTAAGACTGTGCATGGTGGCATGGGTCTATAATTCCAGAACTTGGGAGACTGTAAACAGGGGGATCACTATGAGTCCGATCTAGTAGTGAGACCCTGAGCACGCTGTAGACCCTTCCCTAAAAATGTTAAATAAATAAACCACATGACCAGGTAGCATCATAGCAATAACCCACTTCTCCACTACCAAAACAGGTCATAATCACTTTCTTTGTCACTAAGACAAAATACCCAACAACCATAACTTAAATAGGGGAGGTTTGTTTTAACTTGCATTTTGAATTTATGGTTTGCCAGCTCCAAAACAGGAAGACCAGGGAAAAGGGCCTAGGAGGAAGAAATTTTATCACTTCCTCATAGCTAGGAGACAGAGAGAGAAGGCAGGAGACAGGGCGGTGGAAACAGGGCCTTTCATGTCCCACCTTCCACCACTGACAGTGCTTGCAGAAACCAATTACTCTTAGTAAGCTTTGCCTCTTAACTCACGGGGTTTTAGCGAATACCTATGTATCTATAAACAGTAACAAATACAAAATATAAAGACCACATAGATTTTGGAGGAAACTGCTGCTATGGTAAGAGCCTGGAAAGTATGTATAGTGCCACCCTGAGAAGTAAGTGATCCTGGGGACTAGGGCAATCATATGTGCATTCACTTGACATGAGACTAGAGCCAAACTCTAAAGTCAGGGATTTGTATAACTGGAGAGCTAAGGAGTGGGCTATGGATGCCCAAAATGTGATCAATGGACCACACTGAGAGTGACAAGCTGGGAGCAAGACTGAAAGCCTACCATAGCATCAAAAAAGAAACAGAAACAGATGAAAAGAAAGTGAAGAACAAAGACTAAAAAGGCCTAGTGTGTGGTGCAGATTAGTACTATATAAGTGTAGATCTAAGATTATTTTAAAATAAAGGTGGAATTCTTTTCAGAAACTTTTTACCTATTCTCAAGTGCCAGTGTTGTTAGTCTGCCAAGTACATGTTCTATACGCATACATGGAACTTTGCTCACGGAACTTTTGACAAGGTAAATTTTTGAGGTGACAAAAATTCAGTGTAGATAGAAATGACCACATATCCATTTCCTGGAAATAAAACCACTCTTTAAGCAATGAAAGCTCTATTGTTTGCTAAAAATCTATTTGGCTTGTCAAGGTTTAAGGAAAGAAAGCATTGTAAACTTGTATAACTTTGCCAGCTTCCAGACAATAGAAGATATATTCCAATCACCTTTTTAATTTTTTTCTTCATATTTCATAAACATTCAAATGAAGTAATTAAGTTCAATAAGACATATAGAAATAGATTCTCTAGAGATGTCACTTATTCAGGAAATGAGTTAGAGATTTCAGATCTAGGCTTCTTGTCTCTGCCAGAAATTGTATTTCTATGGGTTGAAAGGTCTTCTCTTTTTAAGAAGTTGGAGTACATAGAAATGGAAGCTAATTTTCAGAATTATTTCCTTCAAGGGATTCACTGTGGTCTCACATATATTCTATTCTGATGATTCCCCTAGTCTCTCTAGCTTGTGAGGAATCCTTGGTGCACTGACAGATGGACTGGGGGAAAGCAATGAATACAGGATTGATTTAAGGACCTGTCAAACAGACATAGTTGTTTGTTGAACTTTAGGTGAAACTCAGGGACATTATGTCTACTCTTCCAAAAAATTCAGTATACAACCTCTTTTCTTTGCTGCACAAGAAACAAATGCTAGAGGCCCTTTACTAGATTGTATTCCCATCTATTAAGGAAGAAGCCCTATTCAGTCCCTGTCATCACCCTATTCAGTGGCATAACTAGCACTTAGTTATTTCTCTATTTAAAAGCAATTTTTTCTTATTTGCTTAATATTTGTTAAAGGGAATAAAGAAATAACCTACATACTACCAGACAGTAAGGAAAGACACTCCCTTTCTAATTTCACAACTCCCCAGAGACTTTCTACCTACATAATGTTATCTAATTCAAAGTTTGAAAAGTCTCGCTGTCACCCCCTTGTTTCATCAAAGGCCATGTCCTTGTGTTTTCAGGCTGATTCCTGGGAAAGGATCAATATTATTGCTCCCAGTTTGCACATTCAGCTCATCAGATCAATTTTCAATCACCAAAAACTGAGTTTCCCAAATTTTTATATGATAAAATAAACTCCAATCATATGGGCATAGAGAATACACATACCCACAAATGCATTGTTAGATCTTAGGGGGAAATTATATTTCACTTTAAAATATGGTCCATTGTAGCCCAATTGTGAGAAGAATACATTGTGTGTGGGCCTCTTTTGCATATTTAGATGTGAAAAAGTATGAGCAGTTCCCAGATAATATAATTTCCATCTCGCCAAATATCGAGTACTATTCAATGAAGAAAATGCAACTTTTGCAGTGTGATTTATGCATGCTTATATACCCTTCATTTTAAGTCTATGTGAAATGCAGACATTTATAGTTCCATAAACCAGAGGAATAAAATTTGAATGTGTAGTAAAAACGAGAGATGTATTCTAAATAGGCTTTCGAATCAGAACTGAGGAAGTCATCAGGAGGCCACAGTGACTAATATAATTGGTTATTTTGTTAGATGGCCACTCAGATCAAGGCCTGGCAGGCACAGGATTGAATTCAGGCTGATGGGTATGGGAGATGGAGCGACAGATTCCTGAAAAAGATTGAAACGCAGCAACATAGTAATCTAGGCTGGCCATAAAGTGCACAGTAAAGCCAGTGTGAGAAATTCCTCCTGCTGATGTGATGCATCCTTTTTTAAAATATTTTTTTCTTTAAAAGAAGAACTATTTTATGATTTGGCATAGATCATTGATCATAGTGCTATTCTATTTCAAATATCTCCCAGCTGTGTTCTGTGTCAAATTTACAAAAGACATAACCATTATTTCTACAAAATATTGGAAGCTTGCAGGGCCAATTGGCCATCAGCACCTGTCATTTCTAGTGTATCTCCTTTGGGTATACATTATAGAAGCATTTACCAGGCCACATGATGCATGGAAAAGGGGGCACATCGGAGACTATTCTTTGCTGTGATGGGCAGCTGATATTCTCTGCTGGCCCACAATACTAAAAGAACTCAACATTTCAGTAGAAAAGCTGCATCATGTGCCTTGAGGGGAGATGGGTCTGTTCTTCCTCTAAAGTCTAGTGACCTTGGCTGGGCCAGTTAGAAACAGCATGTCATGTGACTCAAGTTTTACCAATCAGAAGATCTCACTTCACCAGAGGAAATATCCCTGGTATTAGACAGGCTTAGACCAATTGTAATCAAACTGGAGACTTTCCTGGCTCCATTTAAGAACTCTGGTAGACTCTGCGCAGCCTGTAGGACTCTGGTAAGGTTTGCCCTTCCTCAGCCCCCAGTGTGCAGGCATAGAGCTTCTGCTGGTGCCAGTCCAAACTTTAAGAACTTAGGAGAACTATGAGTGGCCTATGGGATGCAGAAGAGCTGCGATGTATAGGCCCAGTGCACTCAGGTGCAGAGCTTTCTTGGCACCATTTAAGAACTTTGGTGGACTCTGAGTTGCCTGTGGAACTCTGTCTGAGTGATTACTGGGAGCTTCAAAAGTGCTAAAATTCAAGAGCAAAAGTTAATTTCAATCCTCTAGTCTACCCAGAACAACTCCAGGAGACAAAGATACACAAGAACTTGGAAGTCACACGCATAAAATGTCAGAAATGATAGCATCTGAAGTAAAGAAACAAGTCCATCAGGCCATAAAAGAAATAAGATAAAAAAATAATCTCTAAAAAGGCATGATCACAATCATGAAAGAATTGCTCAACACAGCTAAAGAAGACATGGATTAGGAAGAAAAGAAAAAAAAAGAATCCAAACTAGACCAATTATAATCCTCTCAGGATTCTTCCATGAGCATTTAAAGAGACTGGTTCATTACAATAGCATTACAAAGTGGAGAGAGCTTATATGAGATGAAAGCTACTGGAAGTCAATTTTACTAATCACATGGGGAAATATTTCCTAAAGGTGGAAGCAAAGGCAAAATAGGTTGATCTTAGAGATAAAGAAAAACCAAACTCTTCACCCAATTTGAGTCTCAGTCCAATAATGCTTCAATCATAAAGTTTGTTCTCACTTTTGAGAGAACTTTTGCTATTTAATGTAGTTTCAGTTGTTTTTTCCTGCTGTTTATCACTTAAAAAGTCCTAACATACTTGTAGGTGAGGAGGCAAGATACATTATTCCATGTTTCCAGCCTTCCATCTTTCCTTAGAATGGAGGTTAGGACTATATAATTCTTGCCAAGAAACTGTGAATAAAGTTTTCAAAAGCAGAGACATTCAGTACATGGAGGACTTCAATAGTCTTTTCTTGATTATGTAGGCTTAGAGGCAAGATAGTGTAACTAGAAGATGGCAGAGCCTCCAATAGCTGGGTCACTTAGATTGTATGTAATAGAGTCTACTCCCACACTATATGTTGTAAGCTGCTCTGGTTTTAGAAATAATTTTCTATAGAGGTATAGGGGGCCTCTGTTTGTGTGTTTATCTATGTGTGAGGGGACACATGTATATAAATTAAGTGTCCTTAATAAAAAATGTTTGAGATCAGATTTATTTTTTTGAATTTTGAAATAGTTGTATAAGCATAATGAGATATGTTGGCAGTAGGACCCAAGTCTAAATATGAATTCATTGTGGGTTTCATATATACCTTATACATATTGCCTGAAGAGAATTTTATACAGTGGTTTAAATTGACCATGTTTATGTATGTTTGTATGTGTGATGTGTGTTTCTTGACAGACTGGGGGCAAGAGTGAGGGCCTTGTATTTGTCAAGTTAGTGCTCTATTACTGAGCTACATCCTCAGCTCTATACCTTCTTGTGCTTTAAATATGACCTGTCCTGTGAGATCAAGTATGGGATTTTACACTTTTGTATACATGTGTCTAATTTAAAAAGCTTCAGAATTTGGAGTATTTCAGATTTTGCACTTTCAAATTAAGGATGTTCAATCCATAGGGTGTGTGTATCATATGTGTGTGTGCATGTGCACATGTGGCAGATGAGATTCATGTCTATCAATGATATTTTTGTAATGCTTTTTGTATGAAAACAGAGGTAAAGAATGTCAAATAATGTCAAAGAATGACAAAGATGTCAATTCTTGGGAGACAGTCAGTAAGAAGCCTTCTATAGCATTGTGCCTGGAGAGTGTCGTGAAGCTCTTGCTCTCAAAGAACACCAACCTTCACTGAGTCTAACTGGGAGCCACTTTACCGACATTATTTTATGTAATCCTTATGAACAAACCATAAGATGATATTATTGTCAATGAAACTAAATTCTATAGGGATTAGAGTCACAAACTCCTAACTAGAAAGGGTCAACTTTCAATGCTCTCTGTCCAGCTGTACCATTTAGCCCAAATTAGTGCCATTATTACAATTAAAACTGGTATAAATATTATTTACAGATAATACCTTCCAGATTTACTGAAAATATCCATCTTTGTTCCCCGTTCCCCTTTACCAAAGACAGTAGTCTTTTTCGGTGTGATTTCTTGGGTAAAATTACATATATGATTTTGGAACAAAGTTCATGATTTCTAGTCCTCTAACACCATTATTCACTTTTCTCTAGACTGTTAATATCCCTTGCCTCTCCAGTATTGGCATGTATCAGTCTTTCTCTTCAACATTAGATCTAGAGGCTTGTCCTTCCTAGCTTATCAATTTTCCTATTAGGCACAAAGCCAATGTAGAAAACACAATCCCTTGTTCCCAGTTCCTAATGTTCCCTGAGCCACTTCCTTTTGCCTTGACAAATTTCTTGAACTATTGATCCCCACTTACAGCTAATTTTCTAACCAACATATGTCCTTTAGACCAATCTACAAATTCTGCAATTGAAACTCAAGTATTTTTCTGAATTTATGAGACTGCTTCATCATTCTTACCTCTTTGAAGCATTAACCATCTCAATAAAACATGTTTACCAATGATCACATTGTGGTGAAAGTGATTACCTTCTAGTGAAATAGCGCCGAGATATTAGATTCACAGTAATTTGGTGGAGGAGAGTCTCTTAAGAACTTCTAACTTATCTTCGACACATTTAAGTGTCTATTACTCCAATCGTCATGCGATTTATTCCAAATAGACTGATATGTCCCATATGAAAAATATGAGGTCAAGGAAAAACTGGTCATTTTGGAATCTACCAAGATAAACAGAAGACAGGGGACTATATGTACCTATTTTAACAGGAGTTGGTGAGCTTCCAATAATATAGAAGCAGGCAAAAGTATCTACATTTTCATTACTGTAAGTTAAAAACAAGGGAAAACAAAACTTTATGGCTGAATGTACAACTTCCCAAGGGGAATTCGGAGAGAAATAATGGTGTTCTCTGAATTTCCATGAAAGGGTGCTAATAACCATGAATAGTCAGGATGTTCATATGATCATACTTAAGTGATGTCATGGTGTTGTGGCACCATTAGGTCTCCTTATGGCCTATCACTTAAATGAGTATTTATGAAGTGCTTGAGCCAAATCTGGCCCTTTTTCTATCAGTGACTAAAATAATGTCTAAAAAGCCCATTTAGCCCATCTCCGTGAACATCATGCTGTCATGAGCTCCTCTCCGAGACAGTGAGTTCTATAAGCATTAATGGGTTTTATTCAACAAACATCCATTTTTTAGTCAGACAACTTTTGCCACTGACACCTGCCAATTCATATTCTAAGAAGAAATTGCTGAGCTTATAGAGTTGCCACTCTTAAAATGAATATGTCTCATTGCCTTTATTTATAGCCTCTTCCTGCTCCAAACTATCAATCCAGAATGGCTCTGAAGTATTTTTTTTAAATACTTTGTTTCTCATTTTAAAAAAATCAAACATTGTACTTTGCAAGTTAACAGTGAGTTGATTTCCACATTATATCTTTATTAATTTTATTGAAATTGGAAAGTAGACAGAAATCTCAACCATCTGGACCTGAGTATGTACTTAAGCACTGGAAGATTTCTCAAGGGCTTGAGTAGAGGGAAGACCCAGGTTCCTAGTCCCTCTGTGCTCAGTCACTTTTCAACTGTTGCTGTTTGAGTGGGTCATCATATCTCTTTGGGTATAAATGGGGTCATTTCAACTAGTTTTTCTATAAGGTCTCTTCCATCTTGAGAGTTTATAAATTCTCATTCTCTCAACAATCTCTTCATTCGGATAAAAATGTTGTTTTCTCTTTTCCTGCAAAGCTTTTTTATAACATATCTGAATTATTCAGTGCTCCTGTTTGCAGATAGCTGACATCTGTGATTCAAAGGAGGAAAGTCTGATTTTGCTTAAAGTGTCAGAGGATTAAATCCATGCTAAGATGGCTATAAAACTCATCAACAGAAGGGTGCAGTGGAACAAGGTTTTTTAGCTCATGGCTCAGGGGAAGTTGAAGCAGTTGGAAAGAGCTCCCGAGAAGTAGGGCCCAGAGGGGCCAGGGAGATAGCTAGGCAGTCTAGGTGCCTATCTAGGAAGCTCAAGAACCCAGTATCGACTCCCTTGCAGAGCCAGCCACCACAACTTGGCATGGTGGTGTACGCCTACAATTCTAGTGCTGTGGAGGGTGAGATAGGATCACTACCAGTCTGAGCTGCATAGTGATAGTGAGACCTTGTGACAAATACATAAATAAATAAATAAATAAACAAACAAACAAACAAACAGCCAGGTATAAGCCTTAAGGTCACACCTCCACTATCCATCCATGCACAGCTAGAACCGTGTTTTACTGATCTAGGTAGATCCAAAAATCAGTCAAGCTTAATCTTATAGCGGCTATCATACAAAAATCTTTCTCAGCTTTAAAATTTCATCTCAGTGTTGTCTCTCCTTTGAGTAACTAGATAGGATATCTTTCCTTAAGCTTAGAGTT
This sequence comes from Myocastor coypus, assembly GCA_004027025.1. Classification (NCBI taxonomy): domain Eukaryota; kingdom Metazoa; phylum Chordata; class Mammalia; order Rodentia; family Myocastoridae; genus Myocastor; species Myocastor coypus. The sequence continues at coordinate 74,632 of PVJA010004589.1, forward strand.
TTACTTTGTATAAAGGCTGCCTTTTATACAATAAACCAATGCAATGGTGAGCATCATAATGGCCCTTCTACAAAATAAATATTGCAAACTCCAGAGCCTCTAAGTGTGCTATCTTACACTGCAGAACGGATTTTCTGGAGGTGCTTAAGTTAAGGATCTTGAGATGGGGAGATAGTCCTGCATTACTCAGGTAGGATCAACACAGAGATTTAAAAAAAAAAAAAAAAAAGGATTTTTTAGAAGTGAAGTAAGAAAGGCTAAGTCTGAAGGAGCTATGATGGTGGAATCCAAGAGCAGTGCTGTACATTTTAAAGTGGGAGGAAGAGGGTATTAGCCAAGGAATGCAGGTAGCCTCTGGAATCTGGGAGAGTCATAGAAATGAATTCTCCTGCAAAGCCTCCAAAATAAACACAGCCTTTTCAACACATTCACTTTAAGACATTCAAATTCCAAGTGGTAGAAAATAAACTTGTGTTATTTAAAGCCACTAGGTTCTGGTATTTCAGCATAGTAGCAATTGAAACCAGTACAGAGACGATGATGTTCAATATAGTATAACCATTTGGTGATTGCTTTCTGACCAACCAAAGATGATTTTCAAGCACATTTTAATCTTTTTCATTTCTTTTTGTGGTATTGCAGATTGAATCCACAATCTTTGTATTGAGATATATTCTTTAGTCCCTTTGTAAATGTTTTATTTTTGAGCTGAGGTCTTGCTCATATTGCAAGTTTTCCAGGTTGGGCTCAAGCTTGTGATCCTCTTGTCTTAGCCTCCTAGAGAACTGGGAATATAGATGTGTACCAACATGACCAGTTCATGGTATATATGTATGTATGTATGTATGTACACATGTATGTATGTAAGTAATGTATGTATGTATGTATGTATGTATGTATGTAGGTACTTGGCACAGTGTCTTGCTACAAAGCTCAGACTCATAGTGATCTTCCAGTCTCAGCCTCCCCAGTGCACTTTGTCCTAGGTATGGTGGCTTGGCATGTGGTCCTGGGGATGGAACCTAGGTCCTTGTAATTGCCAGGCAGGCACTTAGACCACCAAGCTATCTCCCCAGCCCCAGTTCATAATTTTATCTTTATATCTCAGTTTTCTTTAATATCACTGTTATAAGGTAAATACTCAAAATATATTTGGTGAATGAATGTGTAGCTGAATATAGGGTATCCTTGTGTACAAAGATAATGTGAAAATGTAGGAGATATTTGGCTTACCCAGGCCCTCAGTAATAGGAGTGCTGTTTGGATGCTGTGCTTTCCTCTAGGATGTAGTATTTATTGTGACTTATTTTGGACTGAGAAGGCAACACCAGAATGGTTTACTATATTGTTGTCTCTATTGCTTCAGATGAGAGCATACTACATAAATCTAGACTCATGACTAGGTATATGGCTTTATTTATTTATTTTTATCACTCTTTTTGAGATTTTATAAGAAAAAAATGTCATCATTGGCAGAATGTGCTACATTATACAGTTTTCCTTGGAGCTTTTTCAATGATTCAGTGGTAAAGCTAAGCAGTCCAGATTTTGAGTAGTAAAAATATTATGTGCACTTCATCTGTTTGTTTAAAATAGTATTGCTAAACAAAATGTATATTTGCTCAAAGTTACCAGTGTTAGTGGGCATGAATATGCATATTTACAGATCAAAGAATGGAAAGGGAGAAGCAGAAGTGGGAAAGATCAACCCCTATACCTCTGAAAGGAAGATATAACGAAAACACCATGGCTCCTTATTATCACTGTAGAATCATTTGGGTCGTGACAGGAAAACAGAGAATGTTTCTGACCATTAATCCTGTGAGAAAGCACTACTCTAACTGTCGTTTCCACTGCAGATGGGCATGCCTGCCTCAATCTGTGTGTGAACAGCTGCTTGCTCTCCTCTCACTCTTGTTTGGCAAGTCCCTTCAGCCAGAAGGCCTTCCTATTTGGAAAGAAAGAAGTCGATTTAATGTTACTTGGTAAGAAAAATTTCACCATTCTACAGCCCATTTCTCTGTACATGGTTCCAAAAGTGGTACCTGAGGAGATTTACCTGATTTAATATATAGGGAGAGCTTAATTTTGATTAATACATGCCTTATTTTAAACTGGTCTTAAATATCCAGCAGAAGTATAACTGAAAGATATATAACAACATGCTGATAATGACTAGGTATGAAAAGGAGTTCCAGTCACTGACCCCTGTTGTCAGTTTCCAGCTGCATCTGTAGCTGACCACTGTTATGGTTCAATGAGTCCAGAAAGCTACAGTGAAAATTGTGGAAGCTCAGCAAGAGTCTTTAAATTCCCTAGCTAAAATTGGCCTTCAAAACCACCAAAATCTTTATGTTTTCATAGCTAAAACTAGAGGAAGTTGTGACAAAGGAATATTAGATTTATAGATAACTTCCATCCATAGAGGGGTCTAAGAATCCGCTGATTATATTCATGATTCCAGTCCCTTAAGAACAGTGTCTGATTGTAGCTGTTTTCCTCAATCTGACTTCCCATTTTAGTGCTCATGTATTGATCATACATGCTTGGATCCCTTGGAAAATTTATTTAATCTAGAAACTGCCAAACTCCAAGTGATTGCACAGATGGAATGAATGACAAGGTTGTCAGACTCCTACCACCAAGGTAAACTAAGTCAACCTTATAAAGTGAGTTGGCAACTACTAAAATACAATATGACTTCTATCCAAGGCTCAATAGATTAGCTCTTTGGAAAAGGCCCATCAGATTAGCCTTTTGGAGAAAGCCCCTGACTGCGGTAGTCTCCACAGTATCTATCCTTCTCAGCTCAAGCAGATAGAGGGAAACTTCACCCCTTCTCTCCTAATTACAGTTCTGAACCATAGCTCTTCAAAGGAAAGAATATTATAGGTAGGTAAGCTAGATAAAAATTAATAAGCAGTGAGATAGGAATAAGTCCTTTAGGGAGTCAGATGATAACACATCAAAACTGTAGCTGGAGATGCCTCCGAAGGAGACAAGATCTTGAGATTAAGTCACAATGTCCAGATTTATATACTCCCCCCTAAAGAATAAATAGAAAGTTGAGGTTATACTGTAATTGGTGCCACCATTTTGGCATTTCCTGCAGAAATAGACTGTTACCTTATTAGGGTTGTACCATCCTCTCTTATCCACTAACACTAAGTCTAAGATTATTAAGACTAAAGACAAAACCAAGGTAGTTTATTGACCAAGGTTAATCATGTCACTCATGTGCTCTTGCTACATGTTCTGCTTCCCTATTGGATCAATGTTAGCTAAGTGACTATAGTTGTAATCTTATTGGTTGATTATAATTTGACCCACCTTGCACCCATCTCATGACTTTGTTCTATAAACATTCTCAGAGAAATGACCTCAAGTGACAACCTACTGGGGACCCTTCCTATCTCTCAGAAGCTAGTGCTAGGCCCTTTTTTTCTGAGACAGATTTCACTATATAGTTCAGACCAGTCTTGAACTCAGTGGGTTGGCCAGGCTGTCCTTGAACTCATGGCAATCCTCTTGCCTCAATCCCTGCAGTGCTGAGATGACAGGGCTCCAACTTGTCATTCTCATTTACCAATAAACATTTCCTAGTCTTAAAAAAATAGAGACAGTCTCCTTGAAAGAGAAAAGTCTACCGATGTCCATTTTAGGGATGTACTTGAATTCAAGTGGTTAGGTCTCCTTGTGGTTGGTGAACGAACTATTTACGCGTCTTAATTTCTGTTTTTCATCTGAAAATGCATAGCTAAAATTTCATTTATACTTGATGGCAGAAAAATCTTCAGGAACCATCAATCCACACATAGGTCAACAAAAGAAGAACAAGCTGAAGCATATTCGGTCCTTCAGTTGATTTTTCAGTTCTACAGAGGAGATCAGACAACATCCACACCAGCAGAAAAAAGGTGTACAAGGCATACACATTAGAAATTTATATGGAAAAGGTTGCAACGAAAGCATTAAATAATTTGAGGACCAAAAAATATGCTTGTTCTCTTATCATCCTGGAAAACCATTTTTACTTACATTGGCTATGAGCAAGAAAGCAACATACAAAAGTAATATGTTTTAGTTCTGCTATTATGACCCCACACTTTGCTCCTTGTTCCTCATCTTGTATGGGAAAGTGGTGCACATTATATATAGGGGATCTTGAATGTAAGTTTTATAATTTTAGATGCTTGATATCTTATCATTCAAGTCTCAACTCGAAGATTACCTCAACAGATAGAACTTTCTGAGTAGTCCAATCTTCTATATTCTTATAACCTGTTAGAGCCATAGTATGTTGTCTAATTTTTTTCACATAGCTTATTCAAATATGAAATTCTTTCCCATTCATTTGCTGTCTTCTAGACCATGCTAGGAAGGAAATCATGGAAAAGGAGAAGCTTGACTGCTTCCACAGATATAGCCCAAGTACCTAAGTAAACTTACCATGTAATGCAACCTTCCTTCCCTGATACTTCTGACTGAACTTGTGAAATACATATTTTTAGTCTCTGTGTAATTTCTAATTAAAGCAACATAGAGAAAATCCCACAGAACGTAAATGACAATGGCTAAGACTTGAAAACAGTAAAATTAAAAGCATCAAATAAAAATTATCTGAAGCACAAATTTAATTGAGAATTTTGAAAATTCAAAAGATATATCTGAAAAGAAATAGACTTGGTTGAAGTAACTAACATAAAATAGACAATGACTAAAACTGCCAATGGAAAATTTCATCTTTGACTAAAAGGTGACAGAGGAATCACATCTTCTAACATTTCATGTGTAAAATCTGATCTTGGACAATTACACATGGTAAAAGTGAGTATCATAAAGGAAAACTCATAACAGAAGAAGATATAATAGACGAATTTGATGTGTTTTGGAAAACCTTGATTAATAAATCAAGTCTTCATCATAAAATTCAGGAAAAAGAACTGATTTTGAAAAAAATATTCTTGGTTACAGGAAAATAGAAAAATAGAAATAGTTTAAATGATTTATATACAAAATTGATTAACTAATGAAATTAGCATATTGTACTTGATTCAAAAACACTTTCTTGGCAAAATGGTGATATAATTATGATTAAAATGATAGTATTCACAAATATTGATTCCATATATTCTTATGTTAAATGATGAGATAACAACCTCCTGCCATCTGGCCACATATAAAGCAACAGAGCAATATAAATAATAAACTACTAATGTAGAAAGCATAAACAACAATAAAATAGATCAGTGTATAATGTGCTAAGCATTATAAAAATGTCATTATCCCATAATGATATGGGATAATGCCAGGGGAGACTTCTCAGAAAACAAGGCAGCACTATCCAGCTGGGCAGCCTTGGGCAAGTCACTCAGCTCCACTCACTCTTGGAGGTTCAGTGAGAGTTTGAGCTACAAATTTCAACTCCAGTCAGTCCTACAGAGCTGAACAAGAGAAAGTGCATGCTGTATGCACTTGTGGGTGAAGTAGAAAGCAGAAGTGGAGTAATGGGATATAATCAGCTAACCCTCATGGGATACTAATATTTAGAGGTGAGAAGGAGATGACAAACCCTGGTAAAAGAGGCAAAGAAATGAGAAAATAGGACACTATAAGGTAAGAGATCCTGAAGACCTGAGCCTATGTGAAAGGAGGTAATTAAATACTACTGGGAATAATGTGAAGAACAAATCAAGGCTCTTGAATGTGGCTTGAATTCTGAAATGAAGAGAATAGCAATGAGAGAACACAGAAGGTTGTAGTCATTGAGAATGAGAAAGTATTAGGAACTGAAGCACAGGCCTTTTGCTCAGACCCTTTTCAGTTTCCTGGTGGCAAAAACTGAGCTTGAGCAGACATAGGGAATAGAGTTACTGCATCAGTTCATCTATTCCAACCACAGGAAGAGTAAGGGAGTGGTAACTTCAGTGAAAACATAACCAGGGGTTACATAACTACTCAGACTCTTATTTCTTTGTTCCCTCTCTACATTTCTTTGAGTCTAGTAAGTCCCAACTTGTGAATGAGTTCCATTTCACGAGGATGCTCGTATGTCAGATTCATTTGCAAATTTGAAAAAGTGAGTCTCATGTACCTTTGACACAAATATACTATTCATATTGCTTTGTGCTTTTCTAGAAGTCCCCTCAACATCACTTCTGCTTTGCTCTTGCTTCTGGACATCCTGGACTCTGATTGAGTGCTGCAGTACTGTACACTATCACACCATACAGTAAATACACAGCAGCACAACTGTGATGATGTCCAGCAGACAGGTGAGCTACCTTTGCAATTTGTTTGCATCTATGAATATTTGTAATGTAAAGTTTGTTCTTAGATGTAAAAGTTCACCACTTGAATGTTCATAAGTCAGGGATTTATTGTATTAGCTTTAATTTCTCTTGTACTGTGGACTACCTACTTGTGCATGCCAGAGGAAGTTATTGTTGGTAGCTCTTCTGTCCTGGCTTATCACCAAAGAAGTTTCCTTAGTTCCAGAGCAGGGCTGATTGGACAATCACCATTGTCAATGAAGTTGGGCCATGTAAGAAGGCACAAGAAGACAATGTATCCTCCCATCCCCCCCCAAAAAAAAAAGAGATTATCAATTCATCTAAAAGAGAAGGTGAGGGAACATTATACTCACTGTATATAGTTAGAAAATCTGAGTGCTTTTTAAGATTAAACAAAGGGAGAACATGTGTAAAGGCAAGAGGAAATGAAGTAGAGGAGAGGATAGAAAAGTGAAGGATAGAAAATGAATGATCCCAGTGAGAATCCCTCCTGGCTCACTCCCTAGTACCAACTCTATCTTATCTTCTGATTCAGGTCTACACCTAGACTTCCCTTCCAATCATGGTTCCTGTTGGCACTGCATGTCTGGGAAATGCTGAGAGCCTTTGAATCTTTCTGTTCCTCTTGTCCTAAGGAAGCTGGGCAAGTGATGGTCAGGTCCCTAAGACCCAGGAAGAGATGGGACCGGGAGCAAGGATAGAGAATTCTGCTTTGGTAAGGAAGGGAGGGCTGGGCACCTTTGTCTTAGGTAAACTAGGATGAAGAAATAAATTAATAAAGATTTAAGTTGTGAAAGACGTGGGTGAAGGTGAAGGAAAAAGTGAGTGATTATTTTTTGATGACCTCATCACCTTCAGGAAAGCAGTAGTCAAGGCCGTGCATTGTTGGGAAGGATGGAAAGCACAGCAACACAAGGGGGATTGCATCAATATCTCGGGGCAGTTGTAACACACCACAGTAAATAGGATTTTATTTTCTGTTTGCTGTGGAGGCCAGAAATCAGAAGGCAAACTATTTTTAAGGACTTTTACATGTGAAGACTCGAGAGGAGAATCTTTCCTTGTTGCCACTAGCTTCTGTTGTCCGTTGGTGCTCCTTCATGAGGTAGTATTGTTCAGTCTCTGCTGTTGTCTTTAAATGGACTTCTTGATGTACGTATTTTTCTCTTTATCACTTGTGATTGGATTTAGAGCTTACCCAGATAATTTATCATCTGGATGCTTAATTTAATTGTAGCCTTTCTGAAATGAGGTAATATTCACAGATTCCACAAATTAGAGCGTGTACGTGTATGTTTTAGGAGAAACACCATTCACCTCCTACAGTGAGGAAAGGAAAAAGTTCAGCCCTGTGCAGAAAGGCAGCCTTAGTGCATGCAAACAAAGGATAAGTATGATTACTGAAAAGAGAAAATGGTCAGGTTGAAGTGAGACATGTGAGTTTTTCATAGACCAAGACACTGAAATTCTCCAATAGCTTTAAAGCCTGTACACAAAGTATACCCATCAGACAGTGAGGGTGTTTATAGGTAGATTTACTAGAGAGTAGAAAATAAAAGATCTCTTTTTTCCTATTTCCAGTGATTGTGCATAAGATATCTATTTATTCAGGTGAAATTATACATATTGAATCACCTTATAAGTGACAAAACATTTAATGATATAAGATATAATTTTGTTTCTCTCACCCTTCATGATACAGTACTTTATTCTCTATCCAAGATACATTATTGTCCCACTCTCCATTTATCCTTATCCCCACTCAACATTCCCACAAATAAAATTGTAAGTACATAATTGTGATAAACTATGAGTAAAATGAAAATCTCCCTTTTAGCAAATCCAAACATCTTGTTTATGATTGATGCCTACAATGACCAGAGGCCCTGAATACAACACTGATAGATTCTCCAAACCTCCCCTGGCTCTCCAGTGCCCTGGTGGCTGAGAAACTGCCTATATCACAAGGTTCTAAAAAAGTGTTAGAAGATTTTTATTTAGTGTAAGGTCAGAGATAGCTCAAAATGAGAGCCTCTGATTCACATTTCCAGGGCAACACTCGATAGTTCTACCTGATCTTAGAAGGCTTGCTGTGGAAGTGAAAAGGTACAGGTTACTTCACAAGACACTAGATATGTGATTTTTGAAGTTCACTTATGCCCTTTATCTTTTTGTCTCCTTTTAAAAAGCAGCATAGCTCTCTCCTCAAACTAAAATTTATATCAAACAGACAAAAATGAAGCTTCTGTGGTTGAAGCAAGGGACTTGCCTGCCCAACAGCTAGAGCCTTTCTCCATGCCCTCCAGAGCACAAGGTCTGAGCACATAGTTCCTTGAGCCCTTGTAGGAACATTCTAGAAGCAGCTGTTGCTCTAGAGGAGAACGGAGCAAGCTAAGCATGCAGAGCACACAAGCAACTCTTTTGGGTCTTCTCCATGAAGAATCTAATTTAGACTCAGATTCCATAGATTAATTTTACTACTAAAAAAGAATAAAATATTTATATTGTGAGTGACTTTAGATAGTCCAGTGCTATCTATACATTTGAGTTAGTTCTGGGAATATTCATCAATAACTAACTCTAGTTCAGTTGTTTCTTCGAATAGGAACATGTAACTTCTCTTTCCTGTGAACCATAGCTAGAACAACATTAAAAATATCTGATGTAGAAGATTCCAGGAAAACAGTTCTATTTGCATTAGCACCCATAGCTTACCATATCTGAGAATGCTCGCAGTCTCAATTAAGGCCTCCAAAGAAGGGCATGTGGCAGGCCAGTTTCCATGTCATCCTAATGGCCTCATCGCCATCAAGCTGTTTTCTAAAGAACATTCTTGTCTTCTTGCCTGCCCACACCTTTAAGAATTTTTCTTTTCATTACCACACTTCTTTGCTATAAGCCAAGAGTTTTTCTTTTCTTGAAGTCTGTTTACTTCTTTGTCATATGACACGCCCAAGGTAGCACAACCCCAGAAGATCTGTTTTTGCTTCACTAAAATTGACACTTTTCTTTGCTTAAATAAACTTGCACAGATTAAAAGTTTTAATAGAGGATTGAGGATTGCAAGTAGGTGTTAACAGAGCAGGCTTCTAGAATGAACCAAATACAAAGGCATGAATTTGGCAAAGGAAAAATAGCTTACTTGCTTAAAATTACAGATAAAGAGCCAATAGAATTAGTTTCAAATACAATTATTTGCATAAAGAACTCAGTGAAATTCCTTTATACAGGTCAAAAAATATTTGTTCAGTACTTCCTATGTGGAAGAAATTGTGCCACCCCTCACTTATGGGAGTGGGGAGCGATAAAGTCCAGAATATTTAAGGCTATTTTTTTATGGAATGACCACATGCTTTGGAGAATAGTCAGTGATTTATATCACAATACAAAGGAACTTTTAAAGATAGATTTTAAAGAGTACAAAGCATATGATTAAGGAAGTGGATAGCTATTAGTGAGAAATGAAACTTAAGACATATAGACATTTTTTCAAGATATGTTGCAGTTCAGTGGACTAAGCACTTGCTTAGGGAAGCACAATGGCCAGGGTTCAGTTCCTGGCCCCGCCTGCCTCGCCAGACCTTCTCTTGAGCCAGTGATAGAATCCAGGTGCAGTGGTATGCGCCTGTAATCCCAGCACTTGCGAGGCAGGAAACAGGAGGGTCACTATGAGTCCAAGCTGTATAGTGAGACCCTGTATTAAAAAAAAAAAATAATAAGCAAAAGGTATATTGTAGAGAATCTCCTCTCTTTCTCTCTCTTTCTCTCTCTCTCTCTCTCTCTCTCTCTCTCTATATATATATATATATATATATATATATATATATATATGTGTGTGTGTGTGTGTGTGTCTATGAATATATGCAGAGATATATGTTTATTTTTTTTAAATGTATCAGTTATTTAATTAGGTTCTTAGTACGAAATTTAGAACACTAATTTGTGAGGATAAACTCCATTTGTCAGAGCAAAAACAGATCGCAGGTAGCCCCGGAGCTGAGGAACAGCTTTGATTTTTGCTAGAATCTGTGAGTCCACCGCTTTCTGATCCACCTTGCGCTGCTCTGAGATCTGGTATCTCTCTTTCT
>PVJA010004590.1:0-40647 GCA_004027025.1 Myocastor coypus
AAAAAAAAAAAAAAATAAAAAAAAAAAAAAAAAAAAAAAGAAAGTAGTTGCATCACTCTGCACTCCCAACAGTAGAAAAGGGTTCCTTTTTCTCCACAGGCCTTCTAATATTTGCTATTGGTTGATTCTTTATTATAATCGCTCTTACTGATGATGGAATTTTAAGTGTTTTAATTTGCATATTCTGAATGATCTATAATGTAAATTTCTTCATTTATTTATTTGCTGTTTGTATTTCTTCATCACAGAACTGTATATCCATCTCAGATGTGCACTTTTATATTTTATTTTTAAATTGGGGGAGTAAGATTTTTTTTTTAATTCTTTAAATGTTCTAGATAAAAGTCCTTTGTCTGAAGGCCAACTGGCTAAATTTTTTCCCCACTCTTTAGGCTGTCTTTTCACTTTATTATTCATTTATTTTGTCGTGCAAAAGCTTTTAATACATTGAGATCCTAGTTATAGATTCTTTGAATTATTTCCTGTGAAGCTAGAGTTTTGTTCGTGAAGTCTTGACCTATACCTACATCTTCAAAATTTCAGCCTATGCTGACGGGATGGCTTGGTGGTCTAAAGCGCCTGCTTAGGAATGCTTACGTGGCGGCAAGGACTATGGTTCAATCCCCAACACCACATGCTGCGCCAGCCTCACCCTCAGGGCGGGGTGAGCCGGCCGTAATAAAACAATAATAATAATAAAGTTCAAAAGTTCATCCTATCTTCTCTTTATGTAGTTTTAATCTTTATCTTCTAGATCCGATATTTTACCACACCTTGCATAGTCTTTTTTTCCATATACTTTCACTGAAGTATTTAATGTCCTGGATTTGTTTGGAACTGTTCCATGGTTTCTATTTCTTTCCTGTTTTGAACATTTATGATTTTCCACCATTTTCCTTAGCTCTTCTATTTTTTTTAATCTGTGTCTTCCATTTTAATTATCATGTTTAAAACTAAAAGATTTTTTTTATTTCTAGCCTCTTCTATTTGTTTTTTTTTTTTTTGCTTCCTGTTGCAGACTTGTGATAATCTGAAGTAAAAGCAGCAGAAACAGAAGCTGCAGTTTATTAAATGAGGTCTTTATTTAGCTTTTTCTTTATTATATAACCATGTTTGCAAACTAAACTTTCTCTATGTTAATTTATATTTACAGAAATTCAGAGAAAAATCAACTTAAAAATCCGTTATAGGGGCCCAGCAGGATGGCTCGGTGGTCTAGAATGCCTGCTTAGGAAAGCTTGGGCGGCTGTGGGGACCGCGGTTCGATCCCTGGCCCCATGCTGCGCCAGCCCTGCCCTCAGGGTGGGCTGAGCCGGCCATAAAAATAAATAAATAAACAAATAAAAGTTCTGAAACAAGAAAAACAAACAAACAAACAAATCCGTTATAAATTAGTCCACATTTAGGAACATACAAGTTATAGGTAAAACTTTAGAGATAAACACTGTTATCGCTAATATAATAAATTATACTGTACATTATTAAGACACACTGCACACATTCCTAAAAAGAAATGAAGAAAAGATATGAAGAATGGCCAGAATTTTCTTAGACTTTCAACGTTTCCAGGTCAGGGCATGAGGGCAATGTGTTCCAACTTTCTTGCATGAGTAGTTCACATGTCTCTCTGCATGTCATGCCAAGTTAGCATACGGAGTTCAGTAACACTGGTCAGTCCTACCGCTATTATAACCAGAGGACAAAAGACCTTGCAACTGGCATATTCCTATTTCTAGGCATTGAGATACTCTGAAATAAAATATACTAATATGCCTTTGAACATTTCATATAGATTAGAAAGGCAAGAAAAAGAAGTCAAACAACAGCTGGGTCCACATAAAAAGTCACTGCAAATGTCTTCTATTTATTGTTCTGTAATATTTATAAAGAAGTTGTTGAGGGCTTTGAAAAGCTGCGAGATGCCTCTGTCTATAATAGCTAAAAGGTACAGACAGTTTCATATAAGGACAGAAAACCTAAAGGCTGAAATTATCTAAGAGCAGCAAACAAATAAGGTCGAGGGAGTATGGCAGCATTAGAGCAGCAATGGACTGAGACCTCAGAAAATGCCAGTGAGAAACTCTAAATCAGGAGAAAGTTACTCTGGGCCCAAAGAAGGTCATCATGGATATGCTACGTGCAGAGCCATAGAGAGCTTGAATGGGGTCCTTTATATAGATGGGCCTATGGACAATCCCTGAAGGCACATATCTTTAAGTTGTAGTCCACTGAAGCGAATGCTTGTCTCCTTCCCCTTAACACAGCTTAGACCTGATCAGTTAGGAAGAGAGGAAAAAAATAGACTCTGGACTGTTATACCAAACAATGCATTGCACTGACATTTTCCTCCCAAAGTACCAATGGAAACTATAATGCATGACACCCGTCCCAACCCTACCACCTTGTATGCTGTTGCTGCCCAGAGTGGAATAGGGACAAGGATAGTGGATTTGGGCCTTTTTCAACCCAGTACTTTGGGCATGGTTTATTTTCTTTCTCCCCTTAATCAGTATCAGCACACAAATTATACAAACACACACACACACACACACACACACACACACACACACACACACTTCCACAACCAGGTTCCTTGTTCAGACATCCAAACAGAGCAACAGAAACAAACCCCTGCAGCTATGAGAAAAATCCCTTCACATACCCTAGCTCAGTATCTCTCCATACTACTTAATATTTTAAAAGGTAAGCATTGAAATTTTCCATCAGATGAAAACAACAGAGAAAAAGAGGGAAAAAGAAAAGGGAAATGCTTAGGTTACTGACAGCAGTGAGGGTTAGGCTCAAATGACCTTCATAAACTTTCTTTCTCTAGGAACTTAATCTCAAAGTGCTACTTTCTTGCCTGTTAGACTTTCCTCAGTTGTTTGAAAATAAGGAGATCTCTTCTGCTCTACTTATAATGATGAGGAGCAAAATGAACTGGGACTGACAAAACCTATCAAGAGTGAATACCATCTTCAAATTGAACCTGTCAGTCAGGCTCCCCAAGGTGCACTTTGCAGGATAAATTTGTTAAGGTTTCTAAATTTTTTTTTGTTTTCTATTACTTTCAATAAGAAATAATTTAAAGCACACAACTTAAAAAACACGTTACTAGTACAGCCACAATAATGAATAAAAAGCATATTGTTATTTTTGCAGGAGTTATTCAAAATTCAGGATGCAGACATAACTTTTCTAATCATTACTGGTCAAAAATTTCATCTCATTAAAATAAAAGAATGTAGTTGCACGCATAGTCCAATATTCCATAATAATAATGGGTTATTGGCAGAACTGGCAACATTGGAAGCTGTTGATTTAAGCCTTTTACAGCTCATCATACTAATTAGCTTTCCTTTTTGTGCCTCGTGGTGAAACTTTCCTGCTTGGTGGCTAACGGCAAGTTAAATTAAAATCTGTGTAATAAAACATGGAACTTTTCTATCTCACAAGGTCAGTCAAATCCCCTCAGGATTTACCTGGAAACCATGTACAGTGCTTTGTAGAACCGTTGCCAGTGTAAGCCACCTGGGTGAGTTGTGGCCATTGCTTGACCAGTTTACTCCCCATGATGAAAGCCTGAGAGAATGTTTTCTCTCTAGGTGACTCTCCTTAGGCACACTATACATCATCAATCCCTTTCCTCTGTGGTCTCATATTTTCCTTGATGAGAAAATTTGGGACACCACTGTGTTATAGGATGTTACAATGCAGGTTCATTTATGGCCTGACTTCTCATTGACCTCGAAGGGCAGAGGCCAAATTTGTAGCCCTTCTTTTTCTCTAAGTTTTTTGGTCGGTAAATTTACATTCTTAATCCTCCAGAAGAGAAGCTTCATGATACTATTACTCTATAACATAGGTACTTGAGCTTAACATCACTGTCTTTCTAAATATTAAATGTCTTAGGCTTAACTTGAATCAGTATTGTCCATCAATCATTGATATTCTAATAAATTGATATAGAATATGAATAATTCAGTTACATATGTAGACACAAATTTAGAAATCTGACCATATAAAAAAAAACTGTACCAAGTCAATCCTATTGATCACATTTCATTGCCTCTTATTCTCTTTTAATATCATTTTTTTCTTTATTATCAAACAACTAATTACTTAGGAGAAAGTATAATAATAATTGAAATTACATTAGAAGCGTAAGCCACCAGAAAAAGACCAGAATGACAGGTATTCCAAGAATAGTTTTAGTTTTGCTAACCTCACTATCAAAAACCTATTGGAGATTCTTAAGCCCATTATCTAATTCATCCTGTGTATATATAAGAGCATAGTTTTGCCACTGAAATGTTTCCTGTCTTTTCTTTGTGCACTCTTCTCATTGTTTAGCCCTTAAGTTCTTGATTTCGATTTAGATGTTATGCCTTTCCATTTTTATTTCTTCTTCTGAGTTCTTACACTGAGGAGACTATACAAAATGTACACATGTAGGTCTGAGTTATTTCACCTGTGAGTGTATCTTCAAGATAAATCCACTTATATACTTCTAGTTTCTCATTATTTATAGTTGATTGGATATAAATGCCATATCATTTTTCAACCATTCTTCAGATGATTGACATTTTGGTTGTTTCCAATATTTGGCTATCACAAACTGTGCTGCTATTAACATAGGTGCACAGATATCACTATGATATATGTTTCCAGTATTTTGGGGAAAATTCCAAGTTAGGAGGATAGCTGGATTGAATGGGATTTCCAGTTTTACTTTGTTAAGGAGTCTCCACACAGATTCCCATAATGGTTGCACCAGTCTGCATTTCCAGCAGCAGTGAAGAAGTGCTCCTTTTGCTCCACAACCTCTCCAGCAATCATTACTGGTAGATTTTTTTATGATAACCATTCTTTCTGGGCTGAGGTGGTATTTAAGTGTTGTTCTAATTTACATTTCATGGATGACTAATGATGTGGAGCATTTCTTCATGTATTTATAAGCTTGTAACATTTTTTTCTCTGGGAAGTGTACGTTCATCTCGAATGCCCACTTCTGCATTGGGTCTTTCAATTTTGGGACCATAATGTATTTTAGTTCTTTACAAATTCTAGAGAGAAGACCCTTGCCTGAATACTTATTAGTTAATTTTTGTTTCAAATTTTGTGGGCTGCCTTTGTACTCTGTCAGAAATTTCTTTTGATGGGCTCACCCTTCTCAGCCAGGAGGTCCCTGTTGTTGATTCTTTCAAGAGTTACACGTCCATTTTGATTTTTGTCCATGAACTATTTGCCTACACCTATGTCTTCAAGATTTCCTCCCATTTTCTCTTCTAAGAGATTTATTGTTTCTTTTTTTAATATTTAGCTCTTTAATCCATTTTGACTTTAGTTTAGTGCATGGTGATATACTTGGGTCAACTTTTAGTTTTCAGCATGTAGAGATTCAGTTTAACCAGCACTAGTTGTTAAACTGGCTATCTTTTTACTAGTAAACATGTTGGTCCACTTTGTCAAAGATAAGGGGTCTGAGTGGGATTATAGCTGGATATGCATCTTATCTATTCCATTCATCCTCAGGTCTATGTTTTCGCCAATACCATGGTGATTTTATCACTGTATCTTTGTAGTATAATTTTAGCTCAGGAATTATAATTCTTCCATCCTTTGTTATCCAGTGATGTATTTGCTATTTTAGGTATTTTTGATCTCCAAATAAATTTTAGGAATGACTTCTTTGATGAGGGTGGCATTAAATCTGTATAACAATTTGGGAAGTACGGTCATCTTCACAGTGTTGGTTCTCCCTATCCAGGCACAAGAAATATCTTTCCATTTTCTGAAATTCTCCAGGTTCTCTTTGTTTCAAAGTATTGTAGATTTCATGGAATAGGTCTTTTACTTGCTTAGTTAGATTAATACCTAAGTATTTCATTTCTGTGGTGCTATTGTAACAGGTATTGTTTCTCTAATATCTCTCGTAGTGTGTATGTTATCTGTGTAGAGGAATGCTATAGACTTTTGTGTGTTGACTTTGCATCCTGCTATGCTACTTAATTTGAATATTAATTCTAGTAACTTCTTGGTAGAGTTTTTTGGGTCTTCCAAGTAGACTGTCATGTCATCTGCAAATAATGAAAGTTTAACTTCTTTGTTACCTACTCTTATTCCTTTTATTTCTACGTCTTGTTAAATAGCTCTAGCTAATGATTCTAGAATTATGTTCAATAGGAGTCATAATAGAGGAAAACCTTGTCTTATACTAGATCTGAGAGTAAAGTCCTTCAACTTTTGTCCGTTTACATTTATGTCAACCCTTAGATTGTCACTGATGACTTTTATCAGATTGAGGTACAGGCCATTTTTGGATTTGGCTGTATTGATTTAGTATATTACATTTATATATTTTCATATATTGAACCATCCTTGCATCCCTGGGATGAATCCTACCTGGTCATGGTGTATAAACTTCTTAATGATTTGCTGAATTCTATTGGTGAGGATTTTATTAAGGTTCTTTGTATCTATATTCATCACAAAATTTGGTCTGCAGTTCTCTTTTTTAGTTGCATCTTTCTCTGGCTTTGGTATCAGTATAATGCTTGCCTCCAGGAATGATTTTGGGAAGATTGGTTCTTATTTAATTTCATAGAAATTTCTCAGGAGTATTGGGATTATATCTTCTATAAATTTTTTTGTATAATTCAGTGATGAATACATCAGAACCTGGACTTTCCTTTGCCAGTAGGCTTTTTGTTACATGTTGTATTTCATTGGCTGTTATTGGGTTATGGAGAATTCTTATATCTTTTTGATTCAGTTTTGGTAAATTGTACTTTCCTAGAAAACTGTCCATTTCACCTGTATCTTCAATTCTGTGACAGTAAAGATTCTCAAAGTAACTATTAATGATACTGTCAATCTCTGCTGAGTCTGCAGTAACTTCAACCTTTGTATTTCTTATTGATTGACTTTGCATAATTTCTTTCCTCTGTTTGATGAGGTTAGCTAGGAGCATGTCAATTTTATTTACTAACTGAAAGAACAAGGTTTTTAGATTTATTAATTCTTTCTATTTTTTCTTTGTTTAGATTGAATTAATTTCTGCTCTAATTTTTATAATTTCCTCCCATTTTGGCCTTTGCATTTGGTTTGTCCTTCCTTTTCTAGATTGTTTAGGTGCAGCGTAAGAGTATTTATTTGCTCCTGTTCTGTTTTCTCAGTGTGTGAGTTCATAGCTATAAATTTCCCTCTAAGAACTGCTTTCATTGCATCCCATAAGTTTTAGCATTTGTGTCTGAATTTTCATTCAGTTGCAGCTATCATTTAATTTCTTGTTTAATTTCATCGAGAACCCACTGTTTGCTGAGCAGGATGTTGTTTACTTTCCATGTATTTCTAGAGTTCTTGTGATTTCTTTTGTTTTTATTTCCAGTTTCATTACACAGTGATCCCATAATATGCATGGACTAATTTCTGTTTTATTGCATTTACTTAAGCATGACCTATAAACTAATATGTGGTCTATTTTAGAAAATTTCTTGTGTGCAGCTGAAAAAAAAGTGTGTATTCAGAAGAGGTTGGATGCAACACTCCGTGTAAGTTAACTAAGTCCAGTCATTCCAAGTTCTGACTCTACTACTTTGTGAATTTTTTATCAGCTTGACCTGTCTTTTTGGGATAAAGGTGTGTTAAGATTGTGGTATTGAACCTTGAGTATCCAGAAACTCATTTGACCCAGCAACAAGGTCCCACAGTAGCAGAATATATCCATCAGTAGATTCTACAAGTGAACTTCTCCTTTACCCTGTGGGTCATGATTCTGTCTGGTCCTGCTAGGTGAATATCAAGGAAATGGCAATAGCTCAGTCCCACAAGTAATATCATGCCACCAGTAAGCATTATGGACACTATCCATTTACATGACATACTAGAACTTTGTGCTATATCTTATCCCCAAACTGTTAGATGTTTTGGTCATATATCTGCCATTTCAATATTTATGTTATGTTTTATTCCTAGTAATTCTTTACTAGCATGGAAACTTTTTCTTAGTTGATATCTTTGTATATGTTAGCCAATTTAAATACTATGGGAGTACTCTGAACTGATTACAGATTCATACATATGATATACAACATTCTGGCTTCTAAATTGGGCTAATGATTTGAATTTTTGAATATTGTTCTGAAGCATTTAGTTTCAATTAATTAATATTTAATTAATTTTCTGAACATTGTTTAATTATGTTTTTTATTTTATGATTCATAAATTTGTAATTCATATATATTCACTCATATATATAAGAATATATATTCATATATATATATATATATATATATATATATTCCCCTTTACTCCTCCAGGTTGTTACACTAGGGAGACAATCTTTTTATATATGTGGGTCTAATTTATTTCACTTGTAAGTATGGTCTCCAATTGCATCCAGTTACCTAAAATTTCTCAAGGCGATGTCTTATAGCTCATTCTCCATTGTATAAAAATATAGCTCTGATTGCACATTTTTGAGGAATCTCCACTCTGATTCCCATGATGGTTGTAGCAGTCTACACTCTCACTACCAGTAGAAATAAGTTCTTTCCCCCCCATATCCATATCAACATAGTTCCGGCAGAGTCATGTGACATTTATTATTAGGCAATCTTAAGGTCCCTTCATAAATATCCTCATTTTGCTTAATTTTATTTTAGGGATGATAAAAGTGGCTGTTTTGATTTTGAAAACATTCATATACGATTTCTTCTTCCAATACTGAAGATCAAATTAGGACAGATACATCTTTGAAAATATTGCTGACCAATCATCCTACACTAAGGTGGTGATTGTCCCTCACTTGATAAGAGAGATTTGTCTTGACTGTAAGCTTTATCAGAAGCTATGTGTGGAACATGGTCAAGGACAGAGTGACTAGACTGAAGAAAGGTCAAGCATACAGATTGCGTGAGAAGTTAATGATTAAACAAGAAGTTTAGATTAGTGAAGTGTGTTGTCTCACCATGATCCTTTACCTTTCCCTCCAAAAAACTGCCTGGCCTTGAGACAGCTCCTTGCATAAATGTTTTTCACTTTTTTAATTTGCACTGATACTGTAGATAAAAGTAAGAGAATTTCCATTCACAGGCCTTCTCCCTGGAGTCTCCATAGTAGTAAACACTCTCATTTTAGATAGTCACTCTGGCTGTCTTTGTGACTGATCTAAGTCTTATCTCTGAGTAATCATTCATTTTTCTATGCTACTGTGATCATACATTGCCACTATCCTATATCAAAGGTAAGTGATTAATGCCTCAGAATTAATGTCAAATTACTTTTAGGCATAAGAGAGCAGGTCCTAGAAAGATATTTTTTTTCAAACATACAGAGGAAGCACTATTTTTTTTGACTTATTATTTTCTTTCTTTCTCTTTTTATTGGTCTTCATTTTGTAGTCCTTATTGGAAAGGGGGCTGGATGTTTCCCTCTTTTTCTTTCATTTTTTCTTTTTTCTTAGTTTTTCATTTCTTTTGCTTTATTTCTTTTTTCCTGTTGCTTTTACCTATAATATTAATTATTATTAGTTTATATTTAACAATCAATAACATTACTACACTTCATTCAGAGACAGCAGAGTACAGGGCCAAATATACTGTAGCGATTTTCTCCAGTAGATATTTGGTTAGATATTTGAACTGAGGTAAAGGCCTACGGTTAGTAATATTTAGGCCCAAAACCATTGTGAAGTTTTTAGTCAGTGGAACCACACCTCTGTGTATTTGAATGTGTTTTGAGCAAATGGTATTGGTGTCTTAGTTGATTACATTGTGTTTTTTTAATGAGATGTTGAAAGATATCCCATAGGTGGGATTTAACTCTTTCCCAAGTTTTTTTGTTTGTTTGTTTGTTTTGTATAGTTAAATATAAGGACTGTTACACAGTGCATAACATATTGCTAATTATGTTTTAACTATAAACAGGTAATTACAGTGGCATGTTGTTCCCTTAGCCATTTTACTGTAGCTTCAAGAGACCGTTATCTAGCTTTCATATCTCCATCAATATCTACTTGTTGTTGTATTTTAGCAGTAACATTTGTGACTACAGGCTCCAATGTTGTTCTGTTGATGCTGTAAACAACAAAGACACAGGCCATGATAATGGAAGTGTAACTACAGCCAATATTATAAAAACTATTAGACTGATGACAAAACATTTTAGTCTAATTTTTTATAAGCCCTTAGGTAATATTTAGATATTATGTTCCTCTTTCCAAGTTTTATTTAGATTTACTGGAATCTATACTGCTGGCCTACATTTTAGGACTATAAGAAGCATTACACTGGGCTACATTATAATAAGAAATGCAATCTGTACAAGAATAAGGAACACGGATAGTAATATTATATCAGGAAGACATAGTTAAAGATGGAGAAACATTTCTGCTTAGAAAAACATAAGTGTGAGTTATACAACCAGTTACCAAGTCAATCAGATTTTGATCAAGATGAAAGAAATAATTGACAGCATTTTTTTCTAATATTTTTGTACAACACTGTCAAAGAAAGAAGGGCCTCCATTATGGATGGAAGGGGCTTATATGATCATCATTGTTCACTAGTTGTAAAACAGGCTCAACATCATGCTCAGTCAAGTTTATAGTATTGTTGGAGTAGGCATCAAGAAAAAAAAAGATATTAAATCATCAGTATGTGCAGATGACATAATCTCAACATTGAAGGCCCTCAAACTGCTCAAATACACCACTAGAATTAATAACCAATTTCAATGCTGACCTCAGTGATGCATGCCTGTAATGCCAGCACTTTCAAAGTTAAGGCAGAATGATATTTCCAAGTTTAAGACTAGCCTGTGATACAAAAACTTAGCTCAATGCCTGCCTGAACTGCGTAGTGAGAACCTGTCTCAAAAAGAACAAAGAAAGAAATAAAAATTATAAGCATATGACAATACAAAGTTGTTACTCAAAGTAAAACAACATTCTTGTCTGCACATCAATAATAAATTCACTATAAAAGAAATTAGGTAAATAATTATTAAAATAAATTCAAATAAAATAAAATAAATAAAATAATTGAGATTTAATTTAATCAAGGAAGTAGAAGAGCATAATCCCTGTGCCTACATTGGTAACCAGGGGATACAGGGAATCAAGGTTTAGTTCTGGAGAGGGAGCCTGAGAAACAGCTACCTCATCCAAAGAGGGCAGCAGGCACACAAATTACCCACTCTTGACCTGGGTAGGTAGTAACAAAGAATAACAATACAGGATTGTTTTGAGACTTTATAACTGGAATGAGTCCACTTTAAATTCTATGAGGAGGATCCACTAGAGGGCAAGTCTGGTGCCAACAGCCATGGACTCTTATGGTCTGCTTAACAAATTATATGGATTTCTCATACCTAATAAAGATGTCCAAAATGAACACCCTGCACCATGACTGGGAGAAGCTTCTGGCATGTGTCAGTGAGGTGCAGAATGAATCAGTCTCTCTGCAGCTCAGTTTCAAGGAGTTTATTGGTACTATGGAGGTCTTCCTTGAAGACTGTCACCAGTTTTATCTAGATTATGATTTGGATCATGCTACACAATTTGGACTAATAGTGATCCTCCTGTTTCAGCCTCTCCCCAGCACTGGGCTCAGGCTTGTGCCACCACACCTGGCCCAGCTATAACATTTACATAAGCAGCAGCAGCACAGCAGTAGCAGCAGCAGAAGAAGAAACGGCATCAAGCAGCAACATCATTGTCACCCCAGTTTCCTGTATCCTAGGAGTAGCTCTTGGCTACATAAGACTGTCTCCAGATGACCTTCTTATGGAAATGCATAACTCCTTCTTCTGTTTGATAGTAAACTCTATGTACGTTTCAAAAAAAAAAGTAGATAAGTACATGCAATGTAATATCTACAGAGTACAAATTAAATTTGTCTCAATCAAAAAACTACTGGACTTAGTTCATAGAACTGGAGAGAGCAATCTGAAATTTAGATGGAATCAAAAAGAAAATGAATAGCAAAAGCAATTCTGGGCAGCAAAGGCAAAGCAGGAGTATCAAAATCTGAGACTTCATGTCATAATACCAAATTACAGTGGTAATAACAGCATAGTACTGGAGAAAAACAGATTGTGTATTAATAGAACAGCCCAAACAATGATTCAGTTCAAGATACAATCCATTACCTTATTTTGAGAAAAGGGCTAATACATTTTCTGGGAAAAGTATAGCCTACTGAATAAATGGCACTAGATAACTAGATATCAACCAACCACTGATTGACCTTAAATGCGTACCTCTCCATATGCACTGAACCAAAATCAAAATGGATTAGAAACATAGATGTTAAAACACAACAGTTCAGCCTGTTGAAACACAATATAGGTAAAATTCTTGAAGACATAAGAATACACAAAAGCTCTGGGGATTTAGCTCAGCAGTAGAAAGCTTGGCTGGGAAGCTGGAGGCCCTGGGTTCAGTCCTTGGAACCAAAACTAAAAATCTATCTATCTATCTATCTGTCTATCTGTCTATCTGTCTGTCTGTCTGTCTGTCTGTCTGTCTGTCTGTCTGTTTGTCTGTCTATCTATCTCACAGAAGAATACACAAAGACTATTGAAAGAAAACCCAAGTGTGCAAGAAATAACCAAGAATCAACAAGTGGGGCCACAACAAATTCAATTAAATAACTCCTGGAGAGCAAAGGAAACCACAATCAGAGTGAAGAGACAATAAACAGAATATAAAACAATGTTGTCAGCTACTCCTCAGAAGACTAATATCTAGAATATATATAAAGAACCTTTCAAAACTTAGACTCCCAAAATTTAAAGACCTGATAAAAATTAGGCATCTGAAATGAACAGACACTTCACAGAAGTGAAAAGGTCAAGAAATAGAAGGAAAAAAAATTTTTTTGTGGGACCAGGGTTCGAACTCACGACCTTGCACTTACCCAGCAGGCACTTTTGCCTCAGAGCTATCTGTCCATCCCCCTAGGAGAAAAAAATTGTATTCTCCTGCAGAGAAGGAGGTACCTGAAGCTCTTGGTAACTAACATGACCAGAGGAACTGAGGTACCTAGCCCATTCCTCTGAACCGAGGGAACAGTAAGTAGTACAGAAATGCTCAGGGCCCTGGATACCTAGGGTGGTCAGGGAAATCCAAGTGACAGGTCCATCATCCTATATCACATGAGGACATGGAATCTGGCAATTGGCCTTGTCGGAAGGGAAACATTTTGTTTACAACTGGGAATTTACAGTTTGTTCTGTTACCTAACTAGAGTCTTTGCCCCTAAGGTCAAAAGTACAAAACCAATACTTATCAAAGTTTGCTCATTTCTCAATTTTGCTTGATGTTGCTAATTGTACTACTCTAGCTAGGTTATTATACATGCTTTCACCATTTTTCTCCCTTGGTAACAATATTGGGAAGCACTGAGGTAATAACTTCACCAAAGCCCTACACCTAAAGATGGAGAACAAGGCCAAACAGAAACCAACGTCCCACTCTCAATTAAGTGGGAACACAGGATCTTGGACAGATATAAACCAAGAATATTCAAACATAGAAGATATCTTTGAAGAACAGACTCTTCCTAGACTGGCCTTGATAGCTGTGATATAGCTACCCACTATAAAAATTTCATTAAGATTATCACAGAAATCAAATAAGGGTGGAGGATGAACATCTTAAAATAACTACAAATAAAATGAAATAATTGGGAAATAACCTAATCAAAGAAGTGAAAAGGGATTGTCACTGTGCTTACCATGACGACCATGGGTGACAGGAATCAGGGTTCATTTCTGGAGAGGGAGCCTTAGAAATAGTTACAACATCCAAGGAAGACAGCAGGCATGCAAATTACCCATTCCCAACTTGGGGAGGTAGTGATGATGAATAACAGTGGAAGATTCTTTTGAGGCCTTGTAACTGGAATGAGTCCCTTTTAACTTTTTTAAGAAGGGTCCACTGGAGGGCAAGTATGGTGACAGTAGCTGCAGAATTATATTGAAGGAAGAGAGGGCAAAATGGACACCCTGAACCATGATTGGGAGGAACTTCTGGTCTGTGTCAGTGTGGTGTAGAATGAAACAGTCTCTACAATCCAATTTCAGGAAGGAGCTTTTTAGTACTTCAGAGGTACCAATGGAGGCAATCTCAGGCCCCAAGCTCACCCAAAAGAAATCTGAGGCAAATCATCACAGAAATTCTTGGAAGTCACACAACCGAATTGTCTGAAACTATTGCACCTGAGAAAAAGAAATAACTATGGATGGGTATAGAGTAAATCAGATCAGAAATAATCTGTCTTGTAAAAAAAAAGAAATGATAACTATAATGGAAGAATTGCTGAACACATCTAAGAAAACATAGATTAAAATAAATAGAAAAGAATAGGAAAATTATGAAAACCTTTAATGAAAGATATAGGAAACAAATAGAATTCATAAAACAGATTCAAGGAACTATGCAGGAAATTAAATATGCCATTACAAGGTGGCAAAACCATTTGAATGAACCTGAAGATAGACTTGCAGACCTTCAAGATATCATTGCAGCTAGTGGCCAGGAAAGGAAAGGAACTTTACAAATAACTAGTAATTGCAAACTAATGATCAAACAGCTATAAGGTGATGCAAAGATAAATAACATAAGACTGATAGGTGTCAGTAACAAAGAGCCAAAGCAAATGACATAAAAAGCCTATTTTATGTAGAAGTAAAAATAGAAAATTCCCCAAGCATGGGGAAAGAAGCTGATCTACAGATAAATGAGGAACATAGAACTTCAATTAGCATAAGCCAAAAGAAATCTACACTCATTAACATAATAATCATGTTTCAAAAATTCACAAGGAAAAATTCACCAAAACTGTTAGAGAAAAGAAATAGATCATATTGAAAGGAAAACTCATGAGAATCAGACCAGACTAAACACAAACCATCAAGTCAAAAAGTGCATGCAACAAAGTATTTAAAGCCTATAGGAAAGCAAATTCCAACACAGATGGATATATTTAGAAGAATTCACTTTCAAAATTAATACAGAGATTGAACTCAGCACTTGGGCACAGTGTGTGAATGATATCACCTGGAGCCTGATAGAAATTCATTCAACTCAGCACCCAGCATGACATGTGAGTGGGACTGTCTGGGATCCATCAGAAACTCATTTGACTTAGCACCTAGGCCTGGGGTGTAAGAGAGATTGCCTAAAGCCTGTCAAAAACTCATTCGACCTAGTAACTAGGCTGAGCATATGAATGAAATCACCTAGGGCCAGCAGGAAATTCATTCAACTCAGCATCAAGGCCCAGCATGTGAGTGAACTTAATCCATCCAACATGCCCAGCGTGGAACCCTATGGAAAAACTCCCTACAGGGAAGCTAGAAGTAAGACCCACCCAGTTGATCTAAGAACAGAACAACTTGCCAGAGTAGCACAGCCGGTTCAACTCCAGGGTTGCAGAAGGAAGAAGTGGAGCATAGTAACCAGACCCAAGCCACATCCACCTGAATGAATTTGGATTTCGTAGAACTGGACCTGGAGCTTAGATAAGAACTCTAACAAAGATCAACACCAAAGGAAGATAGTACTATACAAAATGACAATGAGAAGGAGCAAAATGCATTCTCAGGCCCAAAGTCCACCCAGAAAAAATGCAGGAGACAATAGCATAGAAGAAATTGGAAATCATATACCTGAAATCTCTGAAGTAATAACATCTGAAATAAAGAAACAACTACAGAAAGGTATAGAGAAAATCATATCAGAAATAATTTCTGAAATAAAAGAAGAAATAATAGCTATAATAAAAGAAGTACTAAGTGCTTCTAAAGACAATGATAAAAATAGAGGATAATAGAAAAATGATGGAATCATTGAATGAGCAACATGGGAAAGCAATAGAATGTATGAAGTAGATTCAAAATTCTATTCAGGAAATTAAAGCCTCAATCACAAGTTGGCAAAACCATTTCAAAGATAGTGAAAATAGACTTTCAGACCTTGAAGACACCATTACTGCTAGGAAAAATGTAAGAAAAGATCTCTTAAAGACAACTAGGAAGCAAGAAAAAATAATTCAACATCTGCAAAGAGATGAAATGATGAACAACACAAGACTAATAGGTATCAGTGAGACAGAAGGAGACAATTCAAATGATATAGAAATAATATGGGCAGAAGTAATAACAGGAGACTTCCCAAATATGAGGAAAGAAACTAACATTGAGATCACCAAAAGCATACAGAACTCCAAGTAACATCAACACAATTAAAAGCACACCCATACATAATGACCAAGATCCCAGAAACTCAGCACAGGAAGAATATACTGCTAGCAAAAAAGCTGCTAGAGAAAAGAAACAGATCACATTTAAAGAAAACCCATTAGAATAATAGATTTCTCCAAGCAAACAAGTAAGTCAAGAAGAGCATCGAGCAAAATAGTACAAGTCTTGCAAGAAAACAAATTCCAACACAGATTGATATACCCTGCAAAGTCTCTTCCAAGTATAACGGAGAAGTGAAATACTTCCACGACAAAGAACAACTAAAAATTTTTATTATGACAAAATCATCCTCACTAAGATTACTCAAAGACATTCTAGAGAGGAATGAAAATGATCACAAATTCACAAAGGAGAATGGAAAGAATCCACCAAATAGGGCAAACAATTTAACACAGGAGAAAAAGAAGTGTACAACAGCATTCTTTCAATTACTCTCTTTTTTGAGACAGGGTCTCACTAAGCACCTCAAGCTGGCCCTCAGCTCACTTTTGTAGCCCAGGTTGATCTCGAGCTCACACCGATCCTCCTGCCTCAGCCTCCCAAGTGCTGGAATTACAGGCGTGCCCCACCATGCCTGGCTCAATTATTCTTTTGTATATAGCAGCAAAATATTTCCATCAGTATATTGCACAAATGGATTTCTTCTTTACCCTATGGGTCATGATTCTGTCTGGATCTCCTGGGTGGATATCAAGGAAATATCAGTGCTTGAGTCTGACAAGTGACGCCTTGGCACCAGTAAGCATCATGGACACTGTCCACATCCATTGCATACTGTACTTTTGGGAGATATTCTATGCACAAACTGTTAGAACTGCTGGTCATACATTTGCCTTTCCAGTCTTTATATTATGTTTTATTCTTAGTATTTCCTTAGGAATTCTTAGGAATTCTTAGTAATTCCTTACTACCATGAAAACTTTCTCTTAGTCGATATTTTAACTTTCTCTTAGTTGATATACTAACACATTCAAATACTATACGAGTACTATGAAT
Organism: Myocastor coypus; assembly: GCA_004027025.1. Taxonomy (NCBI): domain Eukaryota; kingdom Metazoa; phylum Chordata; class Mammalia; order Rodentia; family Myocastoridae; genus Myocastor; species Myocastor coypus. The sequence goes on from PVJA010004590.1 coordinate 17,269, forward strand.
TGATCACAGATTCATACATATGATACACATCATTCTGACCTCTTAGTTGGACTCACACTTTAATTTAAATTCTGAAATACTGTTTTGAAATATTTATTTTTAGCTTATTAATATTAATTAATTTTCTGAATATTGCTTAATGTTAATTTTTTATGATTTACACTGTGTCTTTGACTTACAATCTACTTATAAGACAGGGTATGATATTTTCTCCTAGTATTAGAAACTTTAAAATGTATGTTTCCATTTTCCCTTGACTTTATATTACTTCTTCTTTGTCTTTTATACATACACACACACACACACACACACACACACACATGTATATGTGTGTATATGTGAAAAGTATGTATAAACCTGAAATAAGTTTGATAACTTGTGAAAAAAAAGTTTGATAGCTGTTTTGTTGAAATCTTCTGTGACATCTTAAATGACTTCATCTAATATAATTATATTTTACATAGTAAAAAAAGAAAAGAATATACAAACTAAAATTAAAAGACAAAAATCAATGCAGAAGTAAAATACTCTCCATGACAAAGAACAACTACAGAAATTCGTAAGCACCAAACTAACCCTGCAAAGAATGCTGAAAGATATTCCAGAATGGCATCAAAATGACACCAACTCTAGGAACAGGAACAGAAAACACCACCAAGCAAGACAAGCAATTAAACAGAGGAAAAGCAGGGAACAACATAAGGAAAGTAATATGACAAACCGGCCAACATATATTAGTTAGACCCACCAATATAAATGGACTCAAATAACTAATTAAAAAAATAAACTGGCATAATGAATAAAGAAACAAATTCCATGGCCTGCTAGATAGTTCAGTGGACTAAATGCCTACTCAGGCAAGTGTAGGGACAAAAGTCATTCCCCATATGGCATGCCACACCAGCCATACCCCTGGATGTGCTGAGCCAGAACTATCATGGTAGTGCCTGTCTGTAATTCCAGTACAGCAAAGAAGGAGAACAAGAGGATCACTACAAGGAGGAGTCAAGCTGTGTAGTGAGACTCTACACCAAATACACAAAAGAAGCAGAAATTCAGTCCTGAGGTGTATCTCACCAGCTCCTCAATAACACAATCATATTACCCCCTTTATTACAAAGAGCTACATCAACTAGACAGAAAATAAGCAGAGGGAGCAGAACTAAATAAGATCTTTGAACAAATAAAAATAGTATACATTTACACAGTGTTCCACCCAAAAACATCTGAATACACTATCTTTTCATCAGCACATGCTACAATCTCTGAAACAGGCCACATAATAGTGTGTAGAACATGATTACTTACATATAAAGGAACTGAAATTATATTATGGATAACTTCTGATGATAGTGCAACGAAACTGGAAATTAATGACAGAAGAAACTGAAAATACCCATTAAACACATGCAAATTGAACAGCACTCTCCCAAATAAGCAATGAGACCCTAAAAAAGTTAAAAATTATCAGCAATCCAACAAAAATTAAAACACAACTCATCAAAATTTGTGGGATATAATAAACGCAGTTCTAAGAGGGAAATTTATAGTATTAAATGCACACGTTAGGAAAACAGAATGAGTACAAATATTCCACTGCTGCACTTCAATCTTCTAGAAAAAGAAGAGCACATCAAGCATAAAACCTAAAGAAACAGGGAAATTATAAACATCAGAGCAGAAATTAATGTAATTGAGGCAAAGAAGGTAATATACAGAATTAATAAATCAGAGTTAGCTTTTGAAAAATTAAATAAAATTAAAAATCCCAGTCAACTGCATCACAAAAGAGGAAAGAAAAGATGTCTCAGTTTAAGCACTAATGAATGAAAAAATTGAAATTACTACAGATCTTTTGGAAACTCAGGAGATCATGAACACTGCTATGGTTTATGTGTAGTTGTGCCCCCAAAGCCTCATGCAGTCAGGAGCAGGGATTTCTATAGATTAAGACTTGACTCGTGAGTCACTGGGATGTGTTTTAATACTAATGGGATTATGGTCTGAGTACTTCTGGGATTATGGGTGCAGCCTAATGCGGATAGGCTGAGGTGGAGAACCTGAATGTAATATAAAGAGAGACAGAGAGACAGGCTAGTGTTGCTGCTGTCTGCTTCCCTGGTTGATCGATTGCCTCTGTCACGACTGTTGCTGTTCTGTCGCCATGAACTGGATGCTCTCTGCCCTGTTCCACTCAGCCAGCCGAATATGGACTGAAGCCTCCAGTAACTGTGAGCTAAATAAACCTTTCCTTCCTTCATTTTGAGTGTTAGGTATTTGTCTCAGCAATGAGTAAAAAGTAACTAAGACAGAATATGTTATCAGGAGTGGCCTTAGAGAAACAGAATATAATGAAGGGATTTTTAAATAGCTTTAGGAGTTCCTGGAGTTGGCTCCAAGATTGGAATAGATCTAAAGACACCATGGTCTTTTCTGGTATTAAGGAGTGTACTAGAAGTCCCTGACATGAGCTATTTGGAACAATAAGCTGCATTGATCCATATGATTATCCTGATTTACCAGTTGTGAAATGTCAGGTATTTAATGATTCCATATATACAACTTTTGAAAATCTTTGGTCCAACAGGGAATATAATGATGATGGATTGGTTGGTTGTAGCTGCAATAGACAAATTTCTTTAAAGAAAAAAAATCAGGAGCTCACAAATTCGACTGCCCATCTTTGGACCCAGATAAAAAATTTAAAACTATCTAAGTGTGTCCTGACAGACAATCTCCTCTCTTTTAGCCATAAGGCTGAGGTTGTGGAGACCCAAACGCAGTCTCTCATAATTCAATTGGCTGAACTGCAACATAAATTAAATGATCAGCCTCGAAGAGTATCTGAAGCAAAAGTGAGAGCACTGATTGGGAAAGAATGGAATCCCATAAATTGGAATGGGGATGTGTGGGAGGATCCTGAGGAGGCTGATGATACTGAGTTTGTAGATGCTAATGAAGTTATTTTGCCTGAGGAAGAGAATTCCCTGACCACTGTGGTAGAGGAATCATTGCCTTCCTCCTCTGTAGTACTAGTGTCTTCTAATACAACTGGAGACACCAGTCCTGTCTGGAACAAATAGGATAATGCTGTGACTCCTCAGGACCCTCATTTATCAGCACACATTTTAACCTCTAGGCCCATAACCAGACTTCAATCACAGAAGTCACCTAAGGGTGAGGTACATAATGTGATCCATGAAGAGATCCATTATTCTGCCACAGTCCTTCTTGAGTTTTCTAACTCTTACAAGCAGAGGCCTAATGAGCAGGCATGGGAAGGATTTTACAAGTGTGGGATAATGGTGGCAAAAACAGACACCTGGATCAGGCTGAGTTTGTTGATATGGGCCCATTAAGTAGGAATTCTGAATTCAGTGTTGCAGATTGTGGATTAAAGAAAGGCGTTAACAGTCTATTTGGCTGGTTGGCAGAAGTATGGCTCAAAAGATGGCCCACTGTGAATGAATTAGAGATGCCTGATCTTCCATGGTTTCCTATTGATGAAGGGATTCAGAGGCTTCGGGAGATGGGGATGTTGGAATGGATTTGTCATTTTAAGCCTAATCCTTCACATTTGGATAATCCTGAAGACACACCCTTTACTAATACCTTGAGAAACGGGTTTGTGAGAGGAGCACCAGCATCCCTGAAGACCCCTGTCATTGCTCTTCTTTGTATGCCAGATCTTACAGTCGGGACAGCAGTTACTCAATTAGGAAATTTAAGGGCAATGGGCTTGATTGGAACCTGGAATGCCAGGAGCCAAGTGACAGCACTTAAGCACCACAGACAGCAGAAGCAAAACAGTGACCAGAATAAGCTGACATGCATAGACGTATGGCATTGGCTGATTAGTCACGGTGTTCTCAAAAGTGAAATAGATGGGAAACCTACAAAATTTTTGCTAGATTTATATAAATGAAAGAATGATAGGACAAAAGAACAGAGACATACTTCAAATCATGATAACAGACAATCGCAGCCTCTCAACCAATTCCCACATTTGAGCCAGTTTATAGATCCAGAACCCCTTGAATGATGGGGAGGCCAGGTTTCCTTGGGGAAGGATCCTAATGCCCCCAGAACTTGTACAATCAATCTTCCTCCCATTCTTACCCAGAGGGACCTACGGCCTTTTGCCCGAGTGACTGTACACTGGGGAAAGCGGAATGATCAGACATTTCGGGGACTACTGGACACTGGTTCTGAACTAACATCGATCTCAGGGGATCCAAAACACCATAGTGGCCCTCCAGTAAGAGTAGAGGCCTATGAAGGGCAGGTGATCAATGGAATTTTAGCAAAGGTCAGACTCATGGTAGGTCCAATAGGTCCTCGAATCCATCCTGTAGTTATATCCTCTGTTCCAGAATGTATAATCGGGATAGACATACTTAGTACTTAGCAGAATTGGTTTCCTAATTTGCATTGGTTCCCTAATCTGTCATGTTATGGCTATTATGGTTGTAAAGAACAAGTGAAAGCCACTAGAGTTGCCATTGCCTGGTAAAATAGTGAACCAAAAGCAGTATCACATTCCTGGAGGGATTTCAGAGATTAGTGCCACCATCAAGGACCTGAAGGATGCAGGGGTGGTGGTTCCCACCACGTTTCCATTTAATTCTCCCGTTTAGCCTGTGCAGAAGACAGATGGGTCTTGGAAAATGACGGTAGGTTATCATAAATTGAATCAGCGCCCTCTGTATGGTACTGTGTCTCCCATAGCCAGGATTCATGGGTCCAGGAATCAAGGGGTGGGAGTAGGAATGGTACCACTCACCAGCATACCTAGTGATCCATTATCAAAATTCTTGCTTCCTCAACCCACAATCTTATGTTCTGCTGGCCTAGAAGTCCTAGTCCCAGAAGGCAGAAGGTTTGTACCAGGAAGCACAGCAATGATACCACTGAACTGGAAGCTAAGATTTCCCCCTGGCTACTTTGGACTCCTTATGCCTGTCATGAAACAAGCTATAAAAGGAATCACAGTATGTCAGGGGTGATTGACCCAGACTTACAAGGGGAAATTGGGCTGCTACTGCACAATGGAGAAAAGGAATAATACACATGGCGTGCAGGAGATCCCTTGGGGTGCCTATTAGTATTGCTGTGCCCTATTATTAAAGTCAATAGGAAATTGAAACAATCTAATACAGGCATGATAATGAATGGTCCAGAGCCTTCAGGAATGAAGGTATGGCTCACTCCGCCAAGAAAAGAACCAAGACCTGCTGAGGTACTTGGTGAGGGCCAAGAGAATACAGAGTGTGTAGTAGAAGAAGGTAGTTCTAAATACCAGCTACAACCCTGTAATCAGCTACAGAAAATGGGATTATAACTACTACTTCACCCCATATATGGTTTTGTTATAATATGGATAGATTTAGTACAATGTTCTAGGATTATTTTACAGAGTGATGCCATTAAACTTTTCTTCTGGATATTTAACAACTAAGATTTGCAGACTGAAAATTGGAGAGATAGATGGGCTAAAAGGATAGCCAATATTTTGGCCCTAGCCCCTCAAGTTCAGTAAAGACTCAGGATGTAAGAGAACCTCTTCTGTGACAAGAAGAACATGGAGCCACAGAGGAAAGTGATCGATGACGTATAGAGTGACTGAGGAGAGTCACCTACAGATACATAAACTTTCAGGCTCTCAGAGAGCAAATTGGTCAAGCAATGGCTGTGACTCATCCAGATGGATGACACTGACAGAAGAGCTGCAAGGTGCTGTACATGTTTCCAAGATAAATCCTGTGATTGGGCTGACCTTGTCTGATAACAAAATAATACTTACATTTATACAGGTCTGGTTTTAACTTGGTCTTAACCATCCAGCAGAAAAGTGTACATGAATTATAAAAGTAATGTACAACTGATAATCATCAGCCATAAAAGGCTCAAGTGAACTACACATAAGCAAAGAAAACTTACCTTCTATTTGGGTAGTGCATTTCAGTTCATACACAGAACAGTAATAACAATGTTAGGCGTAATTATAGGCATACTTCTTTATTTGGAGACTGGCTTAAATGTGCCAAGTTGACAAGGGGTGGATTGTAGTGGTTGATACATTGTGTCAACTTGGCTGAATGACTCAGTGGTCTGGTTCCCTGTTGGTGGGAGCCCCACTCTGGATACAATTGGTTCTTCCCTGGAGTGTGACCAGGGCCTGCCTAGGATATGATTGGCTTCCCCCTACAACGGGATCAAGAGCCCATCCTGGAGTATGATTGGTTCCATCCTGGGACACAATGGACCCACATAAGAATGACTGAGCACAAAGAGACTCTTTAAAGGGCTGAGGAAGGAGTTAAGACTTCAGTTCATTGGAGAAGCTTCAGTCTTCGCTTTCAGCCTGTACTTCATCTGGCTTTCAGTGCGGACTCTTCAGCCTCCAGCTTGGATCTTTTGCCATCCGTTGCAGACTCTTCAGTATCCATCACAGACACTTCAGTCTTCCATCGCAGACCCATCAGCCAATGGATAGAGACTTACACAGAGTGCTGCAGTGAAGTCAGACCTCAGGATTGAATTCTTCAGTCCAGAGCATTCAGACACCCTCTGCATGCTTTCTCATCTGACTCTGTGGCTGACTACTATAAGCCAATCTTATAATTCCTTATAGATTGTGTATTTTGTGTTAATATCCATTCCTTATAGTTGTTGTGTTACTCTAAGTAAAACCCTGACCAATACAAAATTTGGTACCGAGAGTGGGGTTGTTGCTGTGGCTATACCTGACCATGTGGATTACAAGCTCTTGGAAATGGATTACTGGAAGGGATAGGAAAGGTTTAGAGATGTCGCCTATAAGCGAAGCACTGGAACAGTGTCCGCTGTTCTGTTTGGGAGATTCTGGTCAGAACTCAGACCAGAAGACTGACAGAGGGCCTGCCTATAAAGATCAGGTTGAGGAGGTTTCTGTTGGAAAAAAGGACATCATTGGTCAGTAGACTCCAGATGATCTGTGCTATGGATTGGCTGAAAGTCTGTCGGAATTTTGCTCACGCCCAGAGACTTTGCCTAAGACTGAGATTAAGCATGGCGGACTGATTAATATTTCAAGAGATATTTCAAAGCAGCAAACTATTGGGGCAGTGGCATAGTTGTTATTGGTGGCTTTTAGCCAGATTTATGTTGAAAATCAAGAGCAAAGAGCCAAGCAGGATGATTTAAAATATTGTGAGTTTGACCAGGAAGGAAGCATCAGGACAGCTGTAGACTGGAAAGATAGAGCTAAAAGAATCTCCATTGCTGGGAAGGAAGGAAAGAATCAAAAGAATGGCCTGAGCACATCACAAGAGGTGGCAGCTCTCCACCCTTTACAACCTTAGAATTGCAAAGGAGAGAAGTTTTGCCTTGAGAAGAAAGCCACAGAGAGCCAATGACCAGGATGGTGGCAGCGGCTAAGCCAGGTTCCAAAATGTCGCTGGCATGGAGAATTCGTTCTTCATAATCAAGGTCAGAGTGTTCATCAGTCCAGGCACTCGACTCCTACAACCAAGAGAGAAGGAAGCCTGGCTACTGCCCCAGCCGGCAGCAGACCTTGGTATCATCCACGTGGCATTGGTTTTAGGTGCATTCAGAATGCAAGAGCTGTTAGTTTAAGAAGGCTTCCACCTTTATTTCAGAAAAGACCAGAGAGGCCAGGCAGTGTGCCCCTGAGAGGACGGTTTTTAAAGCTGTGAGAAGCCTGTTCAGTGGAAACCCTGGGAGTTTGGGAAATCCAGGAACGTGGATTATGCAAAGAGGGAGCAAAGCCAGCCTAAGAGAGAAGCCATGGAAACTACCACCAAGAGTGCTGTAGGGGCAGAGCCATGTAAGGCCTTTGTCTTTTTTTTTTTTTTTTTGAGACAGGGTCTTGCTATGCATTTGAGGCTGGCCTTGAGCTCACTTTTGTAGCCCAAGCTGGTCTCGAACTCGCACCGATCCTCCTGCCTCAGCCTCCCGAGTGCTGGGATGACAGGTGTGCGCCACCACACCCAGCTCATGTAAGGCCTTTGGAGTCCACAACTCAATGCAGACTGTTTCGGACGTTTTAGTTGGAACCATGAGATTTAATGTTTACCCTGCTGGACTTTGGACATATGTTGGTCCCAGTGTTTTGTATTACCCTGCTGTTTGCAACTTTTCAAATTGTAATGTTTATCTTAGGCCCTTGAATGTTGGATAATTTTTAACTTTTCTATTGTACAGGGGCTCACAGTTGAGTTTGTCTTAGATCTTGGAGAAGACTTGGGATTTGGACTTTTCAGCAATGCTGAAACTGTTGGAACTTCGGCAACTTTTCCAGATGGACTAAAATGTCTTTTGCCAAAGGGATATGTATGAGACTTGGGGGTCTGGAGGCAGAATGTTATGGTTTATGTCCAGTTGTACCCCCAAAGCCTCATGCAGTCATGGGGCAGGGACTTCTATAGATTGAGACTTGTCTCAGGATTACTCAGGACTACTTTGAAATATCTCTTGAAATATTAATCAGTCCGCCATGCTTAATCTCAGTCTTAGGCAAAGACTGAGTAATCATTGGGATTATGTGTTTTAATACTATTGGATTATGGTCTGAGTACTTCCGGGGTTATGGGTGTAGCCTAATGCGGATAGGCTGAGGCAGAGAGCCTGAATGTAATATAAAGAGAACCAGAGAGACAGAGTAGTGCTGTTGCTGTCAGCTTCCCTGGTTGGTCGATTGCCTCTGTTACGATTGTTGCTGTTCTGCCGCCATGAACTGGATGCTCTCTGCCCTGTTCCACTCAACCTTGAGCCAACCGAACATGGACTGAAACCTCCAGTAACTGTGAGCTAATGAACCTTTCCTTCCTTCATTCTGAGCGCCAGGATCTGCCTCAGCAACGAGTAAATAATAACTAAGACAAATACCTATTTTCAAAATCTTTGCTTTCATAGGATGCAAAACACAGAAGAAATGGACAGATTCTTAGATATGTATGAATTACCACACCTGAATCAAGAACTTATAAAAATTCTGAATAACCCAATATGTTAATAAACTGAACATATAACTAAAAAACATCAACAAAGAGGATCCCAGGTCCTAATGGATTAAGAGACAAATTCTACAAGAAATTTACTGAACACTTAAGCTCATTACTACTCAACTTTAATAAAATTTAAAAGGAAGCATGTTCCCTAACTCATTTCTGGAGGCAAATATTAGACTGACAACAAAACCAAAGACTGAACCCAGGAGAGAACCATAGGTTAATCTCCCTCGTGAACATAGATGCAAAAATACTCAATAACACATTAGTAAATACAATGTAGCAAATCATCAGGAACATTATATACCATGACCAGATGGGTTGTATCCCAGGGATTTAAAGATACTTCAATGTATGCAACTCTATAAATTTAATATTCCATTTCAACAGAAAAAAAGCCAAAATCATACGATGTCAATACACACAGAAAGAGTTTGTGAAAAAGATCAAAATTCCTTTATGATAAAAACTCTACACAAAATTGGAAAAAATGGTCTTTATCACAATCTAATTAAAGCCAAAATCATTCTACTTTTACTACTTTTAATGAAAAATAACAATGCGATAGTTTCAACACACATTAGTAGTACATTCCTAATAATTGATACAATGCTTATTGTTGTTGTCCTCGTAGTAGTTATTTAAAGCACAGGATGAAGATATGATACCTTATGTAATCACTATAAATACAAAAATATCTTCTCATTGAACTAAGAAAAGGAGTTGTATACATAGTCCAATATTCCATAATCATAGTGGGTATGATCTTCTGACTGGTAATATCAGAGATGTTCATTTAAGTCTTTTATAGCTCAACATACTAATCTAGCTTTACTTTTTATGCTGCTTGGTTAATATTTTCTGATGTGTGTTTAAGAGCAAGTTAAAGCAAGACCTGTATAACAGAAATTGTAACTTTTGTATTTCAAAAGCTCAGTGGAATCCCCTGAGGATTTACCTTGCAACTATGTACAGTGCTTTGTAAAACTATTGTCATTGCCAGCCATCTGGATGACTGATGACCATTGCTTGACCAGTTTGCTCTCTCTGAAAGCCTGAGAGAATGCTTTCTCTCTAAGTGACTTTCCTCTGTGGCCCCAAAATCTCATTGAGCAGAAAATGTGGGACACCACAGAATTATAGGATATTATAGCACAGGTTCTGTTATGTACTGAGTCCTCACTGACCTTAAGGGCTAAGGACAAAATATTGTCTATCCTTGTAACACTTCTTTATCTCTAATTTTTGGTCTGTAAATTTACATTCTTAACCATCCAGAGGACAAGCTTAGTGATACTATTACTCTACAACATAGGTACTTGAGCTTAATCACTGCCTTTCTGAATGTTAAACATCTTAGACTTAATTTGGAATCAGTATTTTCCATCAATCATTGATATTCTAATAAACCTATATAGAATGTGATAGAATCAGTTACACATTTTTACACAGAAATTTGGAAATCTAAGCATGTGCAAAATTGTTGCCAGTCAAGCCTATGACATTTTTCCTTGTCTCTTATTCCCTTTTTAATATTTTTTTCGTTTCTTGTATAGCAGCCATTTACTTGAGAGAGAAAGAGAGTATAAGAATAACAAATTACATTAGAAGCAGCACACATCTAAAAGACTAGAATGACAGGCATTCCAAGCATAGCTTTAGTGTTACACATTGCTATCCTAAGTGTCAAAAAAAAAAAAACAAAAAAAAAAAACAAAAAAAAAATTCAGGTATTTTAGGACCATTGTCTAATTCATTCTGAGTATATAAGTGCATGGTTTTGCTCCTGCCATTTTTACTATCTTTCGTGTTTTCAGTCTCTTTGTTGTTCAACCCTTAAGTTCTTCATTTCCATTTAGCTGTACTATGTCTTTCCATTTTTATTCTGTCTTTTGCGTTCTTACACTAGGGAAGCTATATGATATTTGCACATGTAGGCCTGGTTAATTTGACTTATGAGTATTTAACTTACACTTCTATATGAAGCCTTCTAGTTTCTCATTCTTGATAACTGAGTAATATTCCATTGTATAAAAATACCCTATCTTTTTCAACCATTCTTCAAATGATGGACATTTTGGTTGTTCCAAGATTTAGTCATCACAAATTATGCTGCTATAAACATAGGTACCCAGATATTACTATGATACATTATTTTCAGTTCTTTTGGGCAAATTCCAAGTAGTGGAACAGCTGGGTTGAATGGAATTTCCTGTTCTATTATTTTAAGGAGACTCCACTCTGATTTTCATAATGGTTGGATGAGTCTGCATTCCCACCAGCAGTGGAAAGGGTTCCTTTTTCCCCACAGCCTCTCCAACATTTGTTGCTGGTTGATTTCTTACAGTAGACATTTTTACTTGTGTGAAAAGGTATCTAAGTGTTTAGTTTCCATTTCACAAATGAGTAGCAACGTGGAGTATTTCTTCATGTATTTAAAGGCTTGTTTAATTACTTTCTCTGAGAAGTGTGTTTTCATCTCAGATGCTCATTTCTGGAATGGGCCTTTGAATTTGAGACCCTAATGTTTTCTGATTCTTTATAAATTCTACATAGGGCCTGGCAGGATGGCTCAGTGGTCTAAAGTGCCTGCAGGCAACTGCAGGGACCAAAGTTTGATCCCCGGCACCACATGCTGCGCCAGCCCTGCCCTCAGGGCAGGCTGAGCCGGCCATAAAAATAAATAAACAAACAAAAGTTCTGAAACAAGAAATAAAAAAATAAATATATAAATTATACATAGAAGACCCTTGTCTGAATACTTATTAGTTAAAATTTTCTTGAAATTTGTGGTCTGTCTTTTCACACTGTTGGTAATTTCTTTTGATGTGCAAAACTTCTTAGCCAGAGGAAGTCACAGTTGTTGATTTCTTCAAGGGTTAAATGTGCGTTTTAATTTTTGTCCATGAACTGTTTGCCTACCCCAATATCTTTAAGATTTCCTCTCACATTCATTCCAGGAGATATAGTGTATCTGTTTAAATATATTTATATCTTTAATTAATTTTTAATTTTGTTTAGTGCATGGTGATAGACCTGAGTCAAGTTTTAGTCACTGGCATATAGAGAGCCAGGTTTTCCAGCACCAGTTGGTAAAGAAGCTACCTTCTATCACTACACCTGTTTGACCCCTTTGTCAAAGATAAGTTAGTTGAGTATGTTTCTAGTTGTTTATGGCTTTTCTAATCTCTTCCATCAATCCTCAGTTTTTGACTTTTTGTTTTTTGCCAGTAGCAAAAATGATTTTATCACTAGCTGTGTAGTACAACTTTAGGTCAGGAATTGTAATGCCTCTTGCCTTATCTTTGCTGATCAGAATTGTCTTTTCTATTCTTGGTCTTTTCTGCTGCCAAATAAATTTCAGGAATGATTTTCCAGGTCTGTGGGGTATGTTGGTGGTATTTTGAAAGGGATTGCTTTAAATCTATGTAACAATTTTTGGAATATGGCCATCGTCACAATATTGGTTCTTCTTATCAAGGAGCAGGGAATATCTTTCCATTTTCTGAAATCTCCTAGGATCTTTTTTGTCAAAGTTGTAGTTTTCCATGAATAGATCTTCGATCTTCTACTTTAGTTAGGTAAATTCCTAAGTTTTTCATTTTATTTGGTGCTATTATAAAAAGTATTTTTTATCTAATTTGCCTTTCAGTGTGTTTGTTATCTGTGTAGAGGAATGCTATTGACTTTTGGGTGTTCACTTTGCATCCTGCTATGCTACTTAATTTGCATAATTAATTATAGGGTCTTTTTCATGGAGTTTTTTTGGGTCTTCCTGGTAGACAGTCATTTCATCTGCAAAAAATGAGAGGTTAACTTCTTTACCTATTTTTATTCGTTTTATTTCTCTCTCTTGTCTAATGGCTGTAACTAATTATTATAGGACTATATTGAATAGGAGTGGTGGTAGAGGACATCCTTGTCTTTTACCAGATCTCAGAGTAAAAGACTTCAGTTTTTCCCCATTTAAAATTATGTTCGCCATTGGATTGTCATAAATGGCTCTTATCAGATCAAGATAGAGGCACTCTATGAAAATTTTCTGTACGACTTTGAACATGAATGAATGTTGGACATTCTCAAAAGCCTTTCTACATCAACTGAGATGATCATGTGGTTTCCGAATTTGGCTCAATTAACATAGTGTATTATGCATTGTATAAGAATTTATTAGAATATCAATGATTGACTGAAAATACCAATTGAAAGTTAGGCCTATGACATTTGATCATGAGAAAGGCAATGGCGTTAACCTTAAGTATCTTCATTAGAGAGTCATAGTATCACTAAGCTTCTCTTCTATAGGGTTAAGTATGTAATTTACAAACCAAATTTAGAGAAAAAGAAGTGTTACAGGGATAACCAATATTTTGGCCCTATCCCTTCATCTTTCAGTGAGGACTTGGAACATAATAGAACCTGTGCTATAACATCCTATAATTCTGTGGTGTGCCAAATCTTCTGTTCAAGGAGATTTTGGGGCCACATTGGTAAGTAAACCATAATATATAGTGTGCCTAAGTAGAGACACCTTCAGAGAAATGCTCCCTAGGCTTTCACAGAGAGCAAACTAGTCAAGAAATGGCCGTGACTCATCCAGACTGCTGAACTGACAACAGATCTACAGAGCACTGTATATGGTTTCAAGGTAAACACTGCAAGGATTTGGCTGACATTGGGTGATACAAAAGTTATATGTTCTATCAGACAAGCCTGGCTTTAACTTGCCCTTAACCACACATCAGAAAAGTTTAACCATGAAGCATAAAAAGTAAAGCTAGATTAGTATGTTGAGCTCTAAAAGGCTTAATTCAACACCTTCTGACATTTCCAATTTGCCAATAACCCTCTGTGATTATAGAATATTTGACTATGTATACAAATACTTTCTTAGTTCAATCATAAGACATTTTTATATCACTATTTACTAGAAAAAAATTATCATGTTTGCATCCTGTGCTCTAAATAACTACTATGAGGACAACAATATTCATTTTATCGGTTATTGGGAATGTACTACTAACATGTTTTGAAAGTGTCGCATTATTCCTTATTAAGGTAATAAAAAAATAAACAAGAACAAAAGAAAGATATAGCATATTACATTTATAGATTTGCATATGTTTAACCATCCTTGCATCCCTGGGATGAATCCTACCTGGTCATGTTAGAATGAATTGTTGTATTTTATTTGCTAGGATTTTAATCAGGATTTCTCCATGTATGTTCATGAGAGACCTTAGCTTTTAGTTCTCTTTGGTAGTTACATCTTTCTCTGGTTTTGGTATCAGCATAATACTTGCGTCCAGGAATGTTTTTGGGAGAATTATTTCTTTTTCAACTTCACTGAACAGTTTTAGAAGTACTGGGATTATATCTTCAGTAAATATCTTATAGAATTCAGTTGTGAATCCATCATCACCTGGAGTTTTCTTTGCTGGGAAGGTTTTTTTTGTGTTTTTGTGTGTGTGTGTGTGTTTTTTTTTGTTGTTTTTTTTTTTTTTTACATTTTGTACTTCATTGGCAGGTATTGGGTTATTGTGAATTCGTATATCTTCTTGATTCAGGTTTGCTAAAGCGTACTTTCTATGAACCTGTCCATTTCATCTTTGTCTTCAATTCTGTGACAGTAAAGATGCTCCAAATAGCTACTGTTCATCGTCTGGATCTCCACTGGATCTGTGATAATGCCACCCTTTTCATTCCTTCTTGCTTGAATTTGAGTCCTTTCTTTCCTCTTTTTGATGAGGTTATCTAGGGGCTGATCAATCTTGTTTAATCTTTCAAAGAACCAGCTTTTTGATTCATTAATTCTTCCTATTGTTTTCTTTGTCTTGATTGAATTAATTTCTGTTCTTATCTTTGTAATTTCCTTCCATTTTTGGGCTTTGGGTTTGATTTGCTCTTCCCTTTCTAGATGATCTAGGTGCAGCATGAGGGTATTTATTTGTTTTGGCTGTGCTTTTTTAACATGTGAGTGCAGAGCTAGAAACTTCCCTCAGTGCCTCCCATAAATTTGGATGGTTGTATTTGAATTTTCAGTAAACTGTAGATATTGTTTAATTTCTTGTATATTTCCTCTGCAACCCATTGGTTGTTGAGGAAGGTGTTGTTTCATTTCCTTGTATTTCTAGCTTTTTGTGGTAACTTCTGTCGTTTATTTCCAGTTTCATTACACTGTAGTCAGATAATATGTATGGAATCATTTCTGTTTTCTTACATATACTTAAGCATGATCTATAGACTAGTGTGTGGTCTATTTTAGAACATGTCCCGTGTGCAGCTGAAAAAAAATGTGCATTCAGAAATGGTTGGGTGGAACACCCTGTATATGTTCACGAAGTCCAGTTGTTCTAAGATCTGATTTGGTTCTGCTACTTCTTAACTAATTTTTTGTCTGTTTCACCTATCTTTGGTGATAAAGTAATGTTAAGGTCTCCTTTTAAGATTCTGATATTGGATATTAGATTTTTCATGTCTATTAAGATTTGTCTTATAACTTGGTGCTCACATGTTGGGTGAGTATAAATTTGAGTGTTACCTTTTTGTCTTGAATTTTTCCCCTAACCAGAATGTAACAACCATCTTTATTTGGTTTGATCAATCTTGGTTTGAAGTTCAGACTCTCATCTGCTGAAATATTTTACTCATTTTTAAGCTGTGTTTTTGTTTATTGGATTGTAGAGTGTTATCTTTTCATGTAACAATAAAAAACTTTATATGGTGTTAAGAAAAAATAATTTAAAAAAATGATTTGCAGACTCCCTGCAAATAAGATTGTTACCTCTGTTTTTTTCTGAGGTGCCAGGGCATGTAGTATTATTTTCTGTCCTTTGACTTTCAGCCTAGAATTTCTCTATGAGTTAGGTGTTTTTCTTCTGTACACCATATTTTTGGATTTTGCATCCTAATCTACTGTGCCAGCCTATTTCTTTTTTATTGGAGAATTAAGTCCATTTACATTTATGGTTATAATTGAAATGTATTGACTTATGTTTGACATGTTTTTACCTACTATTGTTTTCCCCTTTATGTCCTGTATTTAATTGACTGCCCTATATGGTATGTCCCTTCTGTTGGCAGTCGTGGAGTTTGGTCATTTTGGTCCCTCTTTGAAATACCTTCTAGTAGTCTTTATAGGTTTGTCTGTGCCATTGCGAATTTGTTTACTTGTTCTTTGTCATGGAAATATTTCACTTCATCAGACTTGTAAGATAATTTTGCAGGGTATAGCTGTTTGGGCTGCAATTTGTTTTCACGGAGGACTTGAAGCATTCTCCTCCATGCTATTCTTGACTTCATGGTCTCTAGCGGTTCTTAGTATATTATTCTTCTGCTGGATTTCTGGGATCTTGACTATTAGATGTCTGGCTGTATTTTTAGTGGGATTGATGTATTCAGATTTCTCTATGCTTCAGTTCCCTGATTCTCAGGTTGTTTTCTCATATTTGGGAATTTTCTGCTATTACTTCTGCCCATATTCTTTTTATATCATTTATATTGCCTCCTTCATTCTCATGATGCCTATTTATCTCACGTTGCTCATCTTTACATAATCTTGCAGATGTTGACTTTTTTCTGCATCCTAGCTGTTATTAAGAGATCCTTTTCACTAGCTGCAACTGTGTCTTCAAGATCTGAAACTCTATCTCACATTCATTCATACTCTTGCCAGCTTGTGGTTGAGATTTTATTGTCCTGTATAACTCTTTGAAACTTATTCATGTGATCTATTTCTTTCCTGTATTTCTCACTCAAGGATTCCATCATTTTTCTAGGCAGATTTTTTATCAATGACTTCTTTAGAAGCATTTATTAATTCTTTCATTGTTTATCCTTTCTTTTTTTACTTCAGAGATTATTTCTAATCTGAATTCCGCTCTACATTTCTGCAGTTGTTCCTCTGCTTCAGATGCTATACATTCAGTGATTTCTTTTCTACTTCACAGGTTATTACTGATCTCATTCCCTGTATACTTTTCTACAGTTTTTTCTTTTTACTTCAGACACTATTAATTGATGCATTCCTTTTTTTACTTCAATGGTTATTGCTTATCTATTTCCCCTATATGTGTCTGTATTTGTTTCTTCACTTTAGATGCTATCAATGCTGAGGTTTCAGCTATGTGACTCCCAGTTTCTTCTATTTTAGTGTCTCCTGCATTCATTCTGGATGGGCTTGGGGCCTGAGACTGCATTTTTCTCCTTCTGTTAGTCATTTTGTATAGCACTGTCCTTTGCCCATTGGTGGAGAGCTCTGGTGCAGTTATTTGGTTAGCACTTACTGCATCAGGTCTGGATCAGCCACGTTAGAACTTGTCCAGATGTGCTCAGTGGATGTGGCTGCTGTGCTCCGCTTCTTCCTGCTGCTGCTCATGGAAGTGAACCTGATGTACTCCTCTAGCAAGATGGTTCATATCCTGGATTATCTGGGAGTGTTTCAACGCAGCCTCTCTGCAGGGAATTTTGCTGCAGTGTTCTACAGAAGATGCCCAATCTATGGTGTGCAAAAGTACCTACAAGCACCTTTCACTGGATTCTGGGCAGGGAAGTATCAAGTGGGCATGGGAAGGCAGAATGGTCCCTAGCTACACTGACATGCTGGCATATGGATTCCACGTGGGCAGGGGAATCTGGTTGGCATGGGCAGGTGGGAAGGTTCTTACCAACATGTGTGTGCTGGTTCAACCTGGCTTCTGGCGGTGGAGGATCTGGCGAGCATGGGGAAGCAGAGAAGTCGCTACCTACACACATGCTGGAGAGGCTAGGTTCAGGGGAGGCCACTGACATCCTGCTAAATAAAGAAAAGCTGAATGCTTTTCCATTAAAATCACGTACAAGACAAGGATCTATACAATTAGCACTCCCATTCAATAGAATTTGTGAAACATAAGCCAGAGTAATTAGACAAGAGAGACAAATACAAGGAATAAGAATTAGGCATGATCCAAGGATATAGCTCAGTACCTTAATCACTTCCCTGGCAAGCTCAAGATCATGAATTCAATCCCTGGGGGGGGAGAGACAGAGACAGAGACAGAGACAGAGAGAGAGAGAGAGAGAGAGTTATTATAAAGGAAGAAGTTGAGTCATGGAGTAAATCAGATCACAATAATGCGCTGAGTAAGAAAGTAAATGACAACAATCACGTAAGCATTGTTCCATACATCTAAAGAAGACAGAGATAAAAATGTAGAGGAATAAGAAAATGATCATTGAATGAAAAATATAAGAAAGTATTGAAATACATAAAATATTAAAACAAATATCCAGGACAATAAGAGTTCCTTTGAAAATTGGTAAAAGTGCTTGAAAGAAACAGAAGATAAAATTTCAGACCTTCAAGATAGCCTTGCAGCAAGTGAACATGAAACAAAACACCTTAAAAATAATGAGACACAAATAAATAAACATACAACAGCTGTAAGATGATGCAAAGAAAAACAATATAAGACTAATATATATCAAAGGAACAGCTCGGGATAGCACATGAAACATAAAAAGAGTTTTGCAGATGTAGTAGCAGACAATTTCCTAAGCAGGGGAAATGATCTGATATACAGATAACTGAAACATAAAGAACTCCAGCTAACCATAATCAACATTAACCTTCACCACGCACATAATAGTCAAGATCCAAAAAACTGAGGAAAAGAACAAAATATTAAAAGCTATTGCAAGGAATAAACAGATCACTTACAATAGAAGCCCATCAGAATCACATCAGATTTTTCAACATAATTGATTGAATTGAGAAGCATCTAGAGGGCTGGCCACATATCTCAGAAGACTAAAGAGACTGCCTAGGCAGAGCACAGTGGTCAGGGTTTAATCTCCAGCCTGCTGTGCTGGCCCCACCCTCAGTGCATTCTGAGACAGAGATGGAGATTGGGTATGGTGGCATGTGCTTGTAATCCTAGTGCTTGGGAGGCTGAACACAGGTGGATCACTATGTGGCCAATCTATGTAGTGAGACCCTGCAGACCCCATACTAAATGCAAATAACAGAACTTAAAGTGAGAGATATTTGAGGTCTTGAAAGAAATAATTTTAAAATGAGATCGATTTACCCTGAAAAATTACTTATCAAATTTAATATAGAGATAAGATACTTCTATGACAAATAACAGTTCAGGAAATTCGTGCCAACATAACCAACCTTACAAAGAGTACTGAGAGATGTTTTAGACAGAGACAAAGATGATCACAACTTCAAGAACAACAGAAGAGATCTAGGAAGCAAAGCACATAATTAAGCAATGAAGAAAAGTGGGAATCCAAATAAGCCAATAAATACCAGCTATCAAGGTAAATGACTCATTTCACCAATCAAAAGAAGCAAACTGCAGGGATGGATAAAGAAAGAAAACTCAAAATGTGCTTCATGCAAGAAATTTAATGGGGCCAGGGAGGTAGCTCCATGGCACAAGTGCCTGCCTGGTCATGAGTTTGAACCCTGGTCTGGCAAAAATTTAAAAATAAACTCAAATGGAAATTAAAATAATGAACATCAATGAAAGGAAAGCAATACTCCATAAGAGAGGAAACCAAAACCTCAAGGGCAGCTATTCTGGTTATTGACAATATCAATTTCAAAAAAACAAAGCACAATTAAAAGAGCTAAAAGTTTTGGGTCCAAGCCCTCCAGGCCCGTGCACCCTCCAGGTAAGGACCCTTGGCCCCTCTGCCCCTCTTTTGTGGACCCATGCCTCACTTCCTGTCCCAGTCCTGAGCCAGCCAGGCCCGCGCACATTTGCAGAACATTTGACTGTGTATGCATCTGCTTCCTCCTAGTCCAAAGAGAAGAATTTTCTTTTCCTTTTTCTTTTTTTTTTTCTTAACAACATCAATAGGAAGATGGATCATGCCCACACACTGTGTTCTGTAGAACTATTGCGAGGACAATATGCAATGTGTCAACTGTTAGAAAAAAAAAGGGAAAAGGAAAAAAAGAGTAATGTTTATTGAAATTGTTAATTTTTAATTGTTTGATCAATCTTATATGCCTATATCACTCTAAACTGATCTGATTATGAAAATATGTAATATAACCATTGTTAAATTTAAATAATAATAAATTAATACTTAAAAAAAGAAGAACTGAAGAAGATTACTACATACTTGTTAGGAGAAAACTGCAAGAGGAAGAGATAATAACTATAAATATGTATGTACCCAGCATAGGAGCACCCAATTATCTAAGATAAATTTAATAGACATGAAAAATCAAATGAGCAATAGTATAATTGTTCTGGGGAACATTAACACAACAAGGACACAAGATGGATCAACTGTTTAAAAATAAGGAAAGAAATAACAGAATTAAACCAAATTTTTGAAATAATGGACTTAGTAGGCCTATACAGAGCAGTGTACCCAACAGCATCAGAATGCACATTTTTCTCAGCTGTACACAGCAGGTTCTCAAAAGTAGACCATGTGTTAGCACAGGAACATGCTCACGCAAATGCAAAGAAATCAAACTATCTCATGTATATTATCTGACCATAGTGCAGTAAAGTAAGAAATTATTAAAACAAACAGCAAAATATCTGTAAATACATAGAAATTAAATAATACCCTCATGAACAATCAATGAGTCATGGATAAAGTTAATGAAGAAATTGAACAATATTTACAATAGAAAATGCACATACAAATTACTGGAACCTGTGAAATGCAATGAAATCTGTCTTCAGAGGGAAGTTTATAGCAATAAATTCTCACTTCAGGAAAATAGAATGAACCAAAATAGGGCAACCTATGATGCACTTCAAAGTCCTAGAAAAATAAGAGCAAGTCAACTACAAAGCCCACAGAAGCCAGGAAATTTTAAGATCAGAGCAGACATAAATGCAACAGAGAAAGAGAAAACAATTCATATAATTATAGAGTCAAAAATTGGTTCTCTTAAAGAATAAATAAAAGTGATAAACTCCAGGCCAACCTCATTTAAAAGAAAAAAGAAAAAATTCCAATTCATGCAATGAGGAATACATAGATGAAATCACTAAACACCCTATAGAAACTGAAAAGATTATCAATACTTATTTCCAAAATCTTCAATTGCTTATAAAACAGGGAAGAAATGGTCAGATTCCTAGATGCATGTGAACTACCAAAGCTAAATCAAGAACACATAAAAATTCTGAATAATAAAATACCAGTGGATGAAATTAAAACTATAATAAAGAAGCTACAAAGAAAGGCTGGCCAGGTAGCTCAGCAGACTAATATGCTAGCTTAGGCAGTCTCAGCAACGGGGTTGGTTCCCCAGCCTGCTGTGCCCGCCCTACATCCAGGGTATGCTGAGATGATGACTGACACTGGGCATGGTGATATGCACTTGTCATCCCAGCACTTGGGAGGCTGAAAACAGGAGGATCACTGAGTCTGATCTGTGCAGTGAGACCCAGTAGACTCTGTATTAAATACATGAAAAAGAAAACCTACTAAAAAGTAAAAGCTCAGGTCCTGATGGATTTATATCTGAATTCTAGAAGAAATTTTGGGAAGACCTAATGCCAACACTTCTCAAACTGTCCAATGAAATGGAAAGGGAATCAGTTCTCTCAAATTCATTCAGGGAGGTAAGTATTATTCCAATATCTTAATTAGATAAACACCCAACCATAAGAGGAAACAACAGCCGAATCTCTCTAATGAATATAGATGCAAAAATCCTTTATAAAATTCTAGCAAAGAGAATGCAGCAAATTATCAACAAGATTATACATCATGACTATGTGGGATTCATCCCTGAAATGCAAGGACAACTTAATATACAAAATCATAAATACAATATACTGCATCAACAAAGCAAAAATAAAAATAATTTTATCATCTCATTTTAGATGCAGAAAAAGCTTTTGACAAAGTTCAACACTCATTCATGATAATAACACTACTGTGAATTGGAATACATGGTATTAACCTCAACCAACAGCCAACATCATTCTTAATGAGCAAAAGTTGAAAACCTTTATTTCAAGGAACAGGACTCTTTCACCACTCCTATTCAATATAGTTGTGGAAGTATAAGCCACACCAATTAGATAATAGAAAAAAAAAATAAAAGGAATTATGATTGGAAAGGGAGAACTGAAATCATTATTATTTGCAAATGACATAATACTATATATAGAAGACCCCCCAAACTCCACTAAGACAATGTTAGACATAAAAACCAAATTCGGTAACATGCTAGGACACGAAGTCAACACTGAAAAATCAGTGTCTCTTTTTTTATTTTAACTTTATGTATTTAGTGCAGGGTCTACAGGGTTTCACTACACAGACCGAACTCATAGTGATCCTCCTATTTTCAGCTTATAAGTAAGCACTAGGAATACAGGCATGTGCCACCAAGCCCAGTCTCAGTTGCCATCTCAGTGAACCCTGGGATCAGGGCCAGCAAGGCACACCAGGGATTGAACCCCAGTGGCTTCACTCTGCCTAAGCAGGTGTTATAGTCTGGCTGGCCCTAATCTATTTCATTTATATACTCAAATAAGAACAAGCCAACAAGGAAATTATGGCAACCATGCCTTTCAATAGGACAGCCTCAAAAACGAAATATTTAGCCATCAGTCTTAAAAGGAAATAAAAGATTTACATACCTAAAATTATATTATTCTGAAAATGGAGATCGAAGAGGATTTCAGAAAATGGCAAGATATTCCTTGCTCACAGATACAAAGAACCAACAATACGAAAAAGGCAATACTCCAAACAATGTTATAGAGTTTCAATACAATCCATATTAAAATGCCATTATTATACCTCAAAGATCTAGATAAAGCATTCCTAATGTTCACCTGCAATGACAAGAGACCTAACAATGCAAAAGCAATCCTGTTCAACGAAAGGAAGCCAGTAGGCATCACAATCCCAGATTTAAAATTATACTATAAATTTACTGTGATAAAACCAGCATAATGCTGGCAAAAAACAAAATAACAACAAAAAAACAGACCTGAGGATCAGTGGAACAGGTTAGAAGATGTAGAGATAACTACAAGCACATTCAGTCACTTTTCCTTTGACAAATCGGCTAAATATGTTCAGTGGAAGTATGACAACCCTTAATAAATGGTACTGTAAATACTGGCTTTCCACATGCCAAAAGTTTAAAATAGACCCAAGTTCATCACAAAACTACAGTCAAAATGGATCAAGCACTTAAATATTAAACTGAAATACTAAATTTTGTGGAAGTGAAAGTAGGGAGAAATCTTAAGGATGTAAGGGTAGGTAAAGAGTTCATTAAAAAAAGTCAAACTGCACTGAAATAGTTCAACAATCAGTAAATTGGATTTCAGTTTCTTCAAAAAGTTTCTTCACATCAGAAGAAATCACTAGGAGAGTA
>PVJA010004590.1:40747-85068 GCA_004027025.1 Myocastor coypus
AGTATTTATTTAAAAAAAAAAAAAAAAACAAGAATTGCAAAGTGATTATAGAAGACTGAAGTTCAGACAAATGACTCCTATCAAGAACATGTAAACAATTTTTAAAAATCAGGCCTTCAAACTTCAAAGACTAAATCTAGAACTGGGCATCTGAAATGAACTTATGCTTCCCAAATGAAGAGATACAAATGACTAATATCTAAATATACAAAATATTAAAAATACTAAATATACAAAAAATTTGAACATCATTGGTCATTCAAGTGATGCAAATTAAGACAATGCTGACATACCATCTTATGCCAGAAAGAATGGCTATCATCAAGAAATTAACCAATAACAAATGCTGCAGAGGTTGTATGGAAGTAGAACCCTTCTCCAGTACTGGTGGGAGTGCAGGTTTGTACAACCATTGTGGAAATCAGTATGGAGATTTCTCAAGAAGCTAAGATTAGAAGTACCATTAAAGCTATTTTTATCCTAGTAATTTTTCCCACAGAAGTGAAATAATCATATCACAGTGATATATATGCACCCATGTTTATAACAGGACAATTTGTCATAGATAAACTTAGAAAATAAGCCAAATGCCCATAAAATGAGGAATGGGTAAATATGATATGGTATTTTTCAACAAAGGAGTATTTTTCAACTATAAAAGAATAAATTCAAGGGCCGGAAGTATAGCTCAGTGGACTAAGTGCTTCCTTAGGAAAGTGCTGCCTGCTTCACTGGCCCCACTGTCGGGCACACTGAGCTGACGATGGAGTCCAGGTGTGGTGGCACACACCTGTAACCCTAGCACGTGGGAGGCAGGAAACAGAAGGATTACTATGAGACAGAGCTGTGTAGTGAGACTCTAAATGAATAAATAAATAAATAAATAAATAAATAAATAAATAAATTTTAAAAATTCAAGACTTTTATAGATAAACTGATACAACTAGAGACAATGTTGTTAAGTGAAAAGAATCAGATCCATAGGGGCAAATGTCACATTATCTCACTAGTTCTCACACTAGTGAGAGCAATTAAAATCTGAAAACATTCTGTGAAAGTGAAAATATTATGTCAACGAGTATAAGAAACTGGGATAAATAAAAAAGGGAAAAAACATATTTAGGCATGTATGCAGAATAGTTTGAATAATAGGATTGTTGATTGATGCTAGTCTTTTGAAAGAAGTAGTTAATGCTTAATTTTTAACCTCTTTTTTATTCTTTCAATTTCTTATGATATATTTGTTTTATTTTGTTTTGCTTTAAATGAATCTTGCACATTTATATCTGGAAATCTGAATGGTTAATTTGAAGATAGAATCATGTAATTTAAAAAACCAATGTTAAATTCCTATTATTCAATAATTTTTTTATCATTTCTAATGCTGACTTTTGTATCATTAGTTTGCATTTTTATTGGATTTTGAAGAGTAAAGACAAAAGCAAAAGCAAATATCAGATACAAAGACAAAAACATGGTAACATACAATAATACATATGCTATCCATTTTCAGAACAAGAAGAGTAAATTAACAATTATTGCTCTATTTCCTATGTTTAGTATAAAATCTGTTGCTCAGACTAACAAATATATTTATGCAAGACTGGACAAGTAATTAAGTAACAATGTTCACTCTCAAGAAACCTTTTTTCTTATCTTTTTGACTTTTGTAAAATTGATTTTCAAGAAAAGGTAATAATAATTAGTAAGACATTAGAAGTAGCACACAGGGCTGGGGAAATAGCTCAGCAGAATAAGTGCTTGCCTGGCAAATGCAGGGTCCTGAGTTTAATACCCAGTACCACAAAAAACAAAGAAACTAAAAAAAAAAAAAAAAACTCATGACTAGAAGTGATACACATTTAGAAAGGAAATAGGAGAAGGAGTCAACCATGATTTTTGAATTACATATTGCTGTCCTCCATGCAGTTGCTGAGATGGCAGATATCAACACACAGAGTTACTCTAAGCAAAAATTTAAAGCATTAACCACCATTTTCAAAAAAGTGATGGAGCCGGGCGTGGTGGCGCACGCCTGTAATCCCAGAACTCGGGAGGCTGAGGCAGGAGGATCGGTGCGAGTTCGAGACCAGCCTGGGCTACAAAAGTGAGCTCAAGGCCAGCCTGAACTGCATAACAAGACCCTGTCTCAAAAAGACAAAAAAAAAAAAGTGATGGATATGTATGCATGCTTCCACCCATCGTTTCTCCTATCATTTCTCCTTTCCCTCACTTTGTTGTTTAATTCTTATGTTCAATGATTTTCAGTTTTAATATATCTATCATACCTTTCAGGTTTTATTTATTCTTTCACATTCTTACATGAGGGAAATGTCTTAGTTACTCTTCTCTTGCTGGGACAAATAACTGACACTCAAAATAAGGGAAGGAAAGATCTATTTAGCTCAGTTACTGTAGGTATCAGTCCATATTCAGCTGGCTCCAAGGCAGAGTGGCACATGGCAGAGGGCAACCTTTCATGGCTGCAGCTAAGAACAAAAGAGCAGGGAGAAAGCTAGCTGCAGCTCAAGCGGTTAACTTCTCTTCTTACCTTACATTGAAAAGCAAATCACCTGTCCCAGGGGAGGTGCAGCACCCATTCCCACAATGATCAATTACAAATTCCAGAAGCTGCCCCATGACTGCATGAGGCTTTGGGGTACATCTATACACAAACCATAGCATTCCATCCCTAGACCCCCAAAGACTCATGCACATACCTTTATGCAAAGGCATTCTAGTCCATTCTAAGAATTGCCAGTCTCAATAGTTTCAGCAATTTGTTAGATTTAAACAATGAAAATATTAAATTCACAAAAATAGTTTCATCATTGCTGAAAAGTCCAAGTCCCATGTCTTTGTGAGCCTCTATACCAGTGCTTCTCAACCTTTCTAATGCTGTGACCCTGCAATACAGTTCCTCATGTTGCGGCGACCCCAAACCAAAAAATAATTTTGGTGGCTACTTCAAATAACTAATTCCAATAAATAATATTTCACCATGGCACAGCATGGGTTTAAATATGTATTTGACGATAGCTTTAGGCAACCCTTGTGTTTTGGTCATTCGACCCCTGCTGGAGTTGTGACCCACAGGTTGAGAACTGCTGCTCTATACAAATGAAGCTGAACACATTAAACATTTAAAGGCACGAACAAACATTACTATTTCTAACGTTATATGCAGCAGAAAACAAAGCATTGGGAACAGCACAAGTCTAAAATCCAGAAGGACCAACATTAAATCCTGTAGATACTTGTGAAACATCTGAAGTACTCTGTAGCAAATTGTAAGCTGCATGCGGCTCTGCCCCTACAGCACTCTTGGTAGATGTAGCTCCCAAGGCTTTTCTCTCAGGCTGGCTTTGCTCCCTCTTTGCACAAACCACGTTCCTGGCTTTTTCAAACTCCTGGGGTTTCCACTGAATAGCCTTCTCATTCACAGCTTTATATACTGCCCTCTCAGGGGCACACAGCCTGGCCTCCCAAGCCTTCTGCAATCTAGGTGGAAGCCTTTATAACCTCAGAACTCTTGCATTCTCAATGCACCTAAAACCACTGCCACATGGATGATGCCAAGGTCTGCTGCCAGCTGTAGCAGTAGTCAGGCTTCCTTCTCTCTTGGCAGTAGGGGTTGAGTGCATATGGATTGTTGAGCCTTCTGACTCTGATTCTGAGGAATAAATTATCCATGCCACCACCGTTCTAGAACCTGGTGCTGCCACCTGCACCATTCTGGAACAAAAGGCTCAGTGGCTTTCATTTCAAGGCAAAGTCCCTGACCTTTGCAATTCTGAGACTGCAAAGGGTGGAGACCTGCCACCTCCTGTGATACCCTTGGACCATCTATTTTATTCTCTTATTCTTCCTCAGCAGTGAAGATTCTCTTAGCTCTATCTTTGGAGTCTACAGCTTTACTGGCACTTGTTTTCTGGCCAAACTCACAACATTTTGAGCCATCTTGCTGGACTCCTTGCTCTTGATTCTGAACACAAATCTGGCTAAAAGCCCCCAATAATAGTCATGCCACCGCCCCAATATTTGGCTGTTTTAAAATATATTTTGAAAGATTAATAAGTCCGCCATGCTTAAACTCAGTCTCAGGAAGGTCTCTGGACAATCACAAAATGCAGATCACTTATCTGCCAAGTCAAAACACAAATGATCTGTAGTCCAACAACCAATGCAGTCCTTCTTAGCAGAAACCTCCCCAGCCTGGTCTTTGCAGGCTGGCTTTCTAACAGCCTTCTGGACTGAGCTCAGACCAGAATCTCCCCTACAGAACATCCAAAGCTTTTGCACCTCTTCACAAGTAGACCTCTCCAAGCCATTCCTGTCTCTTCCCATAAGGCATTCCCAAAAACTTTCAATCCACGTGGTCAGGTTATTCATAACAATGACCCCACTCCTGAAGTACCAAATTCTGTCTTAGTTACTCTTCTCTCGCTGGGACAAATAACCGACACTCAAAATGAGGAAAGGTCTGTTTAGCTCACAGTTTCTGGAGGTTTCAGTCCATATTCAGCTGGCTCCAAGGCAGAGTGGCACATGGCAGAGGGCAACCCTTCATGGCTGCAGCTAAGAACAAAAAAGCAGGGAGAGAGCTAGCAGCAGCTCAAGCGGCTAACTTCTCTTCTTACCTTACATTGAAAAGCAAATCACCTGTCCCAGGGGTGGTGCAGCACCCATTCCCACAATAATCAATTACAAATTCCAGAAGTCACCCCATGACTGCATGAGGCCTTGGGGGGACACATATACACAAACCATAGCAGGAGATGACCCATGTGAATCCTATTTATTTACTTTTGACTATAGCCTCTAGTTGTATCCACTTACCTATAAATTCCTCAAATTTGTCATTCTGTATAGATGAATAACACTCTATTGCATAAAAACATGACAGATTTTGTATCCATTCCTGAGATGATGGATATTTTGGTTGTTTTCAACAAGGTACTCCTATAGAGATGTGTACACAAATAGCACTATCGCATGATGTTTTCAGTTTTCTGGGGAAATTGCCCAGAAGAAGAGCTGGGTTGAATGAGATTTCAAGTTCTAGCTTTTTGAGTAGTCTCTATACTGATTTCTACAGTGATTACATGAGTCTACATTCCTACCAATAGTGGAGAAAAGTTGCTTTTTCCCCCACTACCTCTCCAGAATTCATTATTTGATTTTTTAAAGATATCCATTCTTTCTGGGGTGAGATGGTATCTCTATGTTGTTTTAGTTTGCATTTCTCAAATGACATGTACTGTGCAACATTTTCTAATGTATTTGTTTTTCATTTGTGTTTTTTCCTCTGAAAAGTGTGTATTCATGTCATATGTCCATTTTCACATGGTTCTTTATATTTTGGATGCCTGCTTTTTTTCAGTCCCTTATATATTCTAGATAGAAGTCCTTTGAGCAATTGCAGGTTAAAATTTTTCACAATTTATAGGTTGCACTTTCACTCTGTTTCATGATGTCTTTTGATATGCAGAAACTTCTCAGTAAATTGAGATCCATGTTCTTATTTGAAGTATTTTCTTTGCAGCTTGGCTTTTGCTCATGCACTCTCTTCCTATCTCTTACTCTTCAAGATTTCTGTTTATTTTGCCTCCAGAAGATTTAGTATTCACGTTTTAAATATTTTTGATCTATTTTGACAATAGTTTTGCATGATAATAGGTATTGGTCTAGTTTTAGTCTTTGGCATATGCAAAGCCAATGTCTCCAGTTCCATTTAATGAAGAGGCTATTTTTCTCTTAGTGAACATGTTTAGGCCCCTTGGCTGAAGACATAGTAGTTGAATGTGCTAGCAGCTGTGCATCCACGTTCCAGTCTGTTCATTGGATCCTCAGTTTTCTCTAATTGCCAGTACTGTGCTGATGTCATCACGGTAGCTTTAGTATAATGTTGATGAGGGATTGTGATACCTCTGGCCTTTCCTCTGTTTCCCGGGATTGCTTTTAATATCCTAGGTCTCTTCTGGTTCAAAATGAATTTCAGAATATGTTTCTCTAGCTTTGTGAGTTATACTAGTTTTATTTTACACAGGATTGTGTTGAATTTGTGTAACGATTTTGGAGAAGGATTTTTTTTTTTTTTTTTTTTTGCTACTTCTTGATGCCTTAAGGGCAAATGTGGTGAAGTTTATAGGACTGGATATTGAACCGTGGTCTCCTGCAGCTGACTTCATTCGCCAAAGCAGTGCTTTTAAAAACTGAGCTATTGGTCAAGCCCCACAAGTCTAACAACTTTGGAAGTATGTTCATCTTCACAATGTTGGATGTTCCTATCCAGGAACATGGAATATCTTTCCATTTTCTCAAATCTCTTCAATGCCTTTTCAAACAGTACCAAAAATTTTACTGTATAAAATTTTTGCAACTTTGTGAGATGGATTCCTAAGTATTTCATTTTTTGGATGTCTTTGTGAAAGACACGGCTTTCTTAATTTCTATCTCACTTCATTCATTGTTCGTGAACAAAAATACTACTCGTTTTTGGGTATTGATTTCTATCCTGCTATGTTACTGAATTTTGTTTTTAAATCTACAAGACACTTGTTGGAGTTTTTGGGATTCTTCATGAAAAGAATCATGTCATCTGCAACAAGTGAAAATTTTACTTCTTTTCCAAACATATTCATTTAATTTCTCTTTGTTGTCTGACTTCTCTGGCTTTTTTAGGGTTTTTTTTCTTTCTTTGTTTGTTTTTTAACAGTACACACACTGCACATTGTCCTCACAATAGTTATACAGAGCACAGTATGTGGGTATGACCCACTTTCCTATTGACATTGCTAAAGAAAGAAAGAAAAAAATTCTTCTCTTTGAATTAAGAGTAAGCAGATGCAGGAGGATCAGTGCAAGTTCGAGACCAGCCTGGGCTACAAAAGTGACTCGAGGCCAGTCTCAACTGCATAGTGAGACCCTGTCTCAAAAAGACAAAAACAAAAAAAAAAAGAGTAAGCAGATGCATTCACAGTCCAATGTTCCACAATTGCAGTGGGCCTGTGTTTCAGGCCTTGTAACTAAGCTTTTTTTGCTGAGTGATCAAGGGCAACTCAAAGCAAGACCTGTATAACAAAACATTCATCTTTTGTATCTTCCAAGGTCAAGTCACCTTTGGAACCATATATAGTGCTTTGTAAAACTGTTGTCAGTGTCAGCCTTCGAGTCGACTCATGGCCATTGCTTGGCCAGTATGCTTTCTGTGAAAGCCTGAATGTTTTTTTCTGGGTGACTCTCCTTAGGCACACTATAGTTTATTTATCCCTTTTCTCTGAGGTCCCATAATATCCTTGACCAGAAAATTTGAGACACTTCTGAGTTATAGGATATTACAGGACAGGTTCTCTTACATCCTGAGTCCTTACTGACCTTGAAGGACTAGGACCAAAATATTGACTATCCTCATAGCCCTTCTTTTTCTCCAATTTTTAGTCTAACTTATATTCTCAACCCTCCAGCAGAAAAGCTTCATGATACTATTACTCCATAACATAGGAAATTGAGCTTATCATCACTGGGTTTCTGAATATCAAACATCTTTGACTTAGCTTGGGAATTGATATTTTCTGACAATCACTGATATTCTAATAATGTTCCACACAATGTGATATAAGCAGTTACACAGTTTTTACACAGATATTTGGAAATTCAAGAAAATACACAATTTTAGCCTGTTAAGACTTTGGTATTTGGCCCAGTCTCTTACTTTCAACTAATACTCTTGAGAGAGAGTATAACAGTAACTGAGTTTACATTGAGAGCAGTACGCATCAAAAAGACAAGAGTGACATGCATTCCAAGCATAGTTTTAGTGTTACATGGTGCTATGATCAGTATGATGAACCTTTTAAAGGTTCGTAGGACCAATATCATATTCATCCTGTGTACATAAGTGCATGGTTTTGCTCCTGATATGTTTGCTCTTTTATCTGCTTCCACTCACTTCATTGTTTAATCCATAACACATTCAGCTGTGTTATGCCCCTAAGTTCTTATTTTCTTCTTTAAAGTTCTTATATTAGGGAGACTATATGATATTTACACATATAGGTCTGGTTTATTTCACTAATGAGTATATGTTCAATATACATCCACTTATATATGAAGTCTTCAAACTTATCATTCTATATGGATGAGTACTATTCCATTGTATAAAAATACCACATTTTTTTAACCATTCTTCAAATGATGGGCATTTTGGTTGTTTCCAAGATTTGGCTATTACAAATTGGGCTGCTATAAACATAGGTGCACAGATATCGCTATGTTATGAAGTTTGCAGTTCTTCTGGGAAAATTCCCAGTAGGGGGATAGCTGGATTGAACGGTACTTCCAATTCTAGTTTTGTAAGGATCCTCCACACTGCTTTCCATAATGGTTGCACCAATCTGCATTCCCACCAGCAGTGGAGAAGGGTTCCTTTTTCCCCACAGCCTCCCCAGCATTTGTTGTTGGTTGATTCTTTAGGATAGCCATTCTTTCTGGGGTGAGATAGTTTATAAGTGTTGTTTAGATTTGCATTTCATGAATGTCTAGCGATGTGGAGCATTTCTTTATGTATTTGGAAGCTTGTTGCATTTCTTTCTCTGAGAAGTGTGCATTTGTCTCTGATGCCCATTTCTGGATTGGGTCTTTCAATTTTGGAACCTTAATGGTTTTTGGTTCTTTGTAGATTCTAGATAGAAGATGTTTGTCTGAATACTTACTAGTTAACATCTTTTTGAAATTTGTGGGTCGTCTTTTCACCCTGTTGGTAATTTCCTTTGACATGCAGAAACTTCTTAGCTAAAGGAGGTCCCATTTGTTGATGTTTTCAAGTATTAAACGTGCTATTTGATTTCTGTCATGAATATTTTGCCTACTCTGATGTCTTCAAGATTTTCTCCCACTTTCTTTTCCAGGATATTTAATGTTTCTCATTTAATATTTAGATTTTTAATCCATTTTGACTTTAATTTAGTGCATGGTGATAGACTCGGATCATGTTTTAGTTTTTGGCATTTACAGAGCCAGTTTTTCCAGCACCATTTGTTAAAGAGGCTATATTTCTTCCAGTAAACGTGTTTGGCCCCTTTGTAAAAAATGAGGTGGCTGAGTGTGTTAGTATCTGCTTCTGGATCTTCTAATCCATGCCATTGATACTCAGGTGTATTCTTTTGCCAATACCATGCTGATTTTATTACTGTAGCTTTCTACTATAACTTTAGGTCAGGAATTCTAATGCCGCCTGCCATACCTTTGTTGTCCAGAATTGTCTTTGCAATTCTGTATCTTTTTTATTTCCAAATAAATTTTAGGAACGATTTCTCCAGGTCTGCAAGGTATTTTGCTGGTATCTGGATAGGAATTGCATTTAATCTGTACAACAATTTAGGGAGTATGGGCATCTTCACAATGTTGGTTCTTCTTATCCAGGAGCAGGGAATATCTTTCCATTTTCTGAAATCTTCTAGCATCTCTTTTTTCAGAGTACTATAGTTTTAGTTGAAAGGATCTTTTATTTCTTTAGTTAGGTCATTCCCTAAGTATTTCATTTTCTTCGGTGCTATCATAAAAGGTACTGCTTCTGTAATTTCTCTCTGTAATTTCTCTCTCAGTGTGTTTGTTATCTGTGTAGAGGAATGCCACTGACTTTTGTGTATTCACTTTATAACCTGCTATGCTACTGAATCTGTGTATTAATTCTAGTAGCTTCTTAGTGGAGTTCTTGGGTCTTCCAAGTAGATTATCATGTCATCTTTAAATAGTGATAGTTTTACTTATTCTTTGTCTATTTTTATTCCTTTTATTTCTCTTTCTTGTCCAATGGCTGTAGCTAATGACTCCAGAACTATATTGAGTAGGAGTGGTGATAGAGGACATCCTTGTCTTGTGCCAGATTTTGGAGTAAAACACTTCAGTTTTTCCACATTTAAAATTATGTTAGCTGTTGGATTGTTGTAGATGGCTTTTATCAGGTTGAGGTAGAGGCCCTCTATTCCAATATTCTGTAGGACCTTGAGCATGAATGAGTGTTGGACTTTATCAAATGCCTTTTCTGCATCAATTGAGATGGTCATGTGATTTTTGGATTTGGCTCTATTGATATAATGCATTAATTTATAGATTTGCATATATTAAGCCATCCTTGAATCCGTGGGATGAATCCTACCTGGTCATGCTGTATAATCTTCATGATGTGCTGTATTCTATTGGTGAGGATTTTGTTGAGGATTTTTGCATATATGGTCATAAGAGGGATTGGCCTATAGTTCTCCTTTTTGTTGCATCTCTCTCTGGTTTTGGAATCAGTGTAATACTCACCTCTAGGAATGATTTTGGGAGGATTGCTTCCTTTTCAATTTCATTAAAGAGTTTGAGGACTGTTGGAATTAAGTCTTCTATAAATTTCTTGTAGAATTCAATAGTGAATTCATCACGACCCAGACTTTTCTTTATCGGTAGGCTTTTTATTACATTTTATATTTCATTGGCTATTATTGAGTTATTGAGAGTTGTTATATCTTCTTGATTGAGTTTGAGCAATTTTTACTTTTCTAGGAATCTGTCCATTTCTTCTGTGTCTTCAATTCTGTGAGAGTAAAGATTCTCTAAGTAGTTATTTGTGATCCTCTGAATCTCTGCTGTGTCTGTAGTAATTTCACCCTTTTCATTCCTCATTGCTAGAATTTGAGTCTTTTCTTTCCTGTTTTTTGATGAGGTTAGCTAGGGGCTTATCAATTTTATTTAATCTTTCAAACAACCAGCTTTTGAATTCATTAATTCTTTGTATTGTTTTCTTTGTCTCAATTGAATTAATTTCTGCTCTAATCTTTATAATTTCCTTCGGACTTTGGGCTTTGGATTTCGTTTGCTCTTCTATTTCTAGTCGATTGAGGTGCTCCAGGAGAGTAGCTATTTGTTCCCATTCTGTTTTCTTAATATGTGAGTTCAGAGCTGTAAATTTCCCTCTAAGAACTGCTTTCATTGCATCCCATAAATTCCGGTAGGTAGTATTTGAATTTTCTTTAAATTCAAGATATTGTTTTATTTCTTGTTTAATTTCTTCTGTAACCCACTGGTTGTTGAGAAGAGCGTTGTTTAATTTCCACATATTTCTGGGGTTCTTGTGGTTTATGTTGTCATTTCTTTCCAATTTCATTGCACTGTGGTCAGATAATATACATGGGATAGTTTCTGTTTTCTTGCATATACTTAAGCATGATCTATGTATTAATACATGGTCTACTTTAGAAAATGTCCCATATAAGGCTGAAAAAAATGTGTTTTCAGAAGTGGTTCAGTGGAACACTCTGTCTATGTCCACTAATTCCAGTTGTTTCAAGTTCTGGCTCAGCTCTGCTACTTCTTTGCTAAGTTTTTGTCTGCTTGACCTATCTTTTTCAGATAAGGGGGTGTTGAGGTCTCATTTTAAGATTGTGGTATTGAATGTTAGATTTTTTCATGTCCATTAAGGTTTGCCTTACATAACTTGAGGGTCCTGTGTCAGGTGCATTTATATTTATGAGTGTCACCTCTTCATCTTGAAGTTTTCCCCTGACAAATATGTATTGGCCTTCTTTATTTAATTTGATCAGTCTTGGTTTGAAGTTTAGACTGTCTGCAAACAGGATTGCTACCCCTGATTTTTTTTTGAGGTGCTGGAGCATGTAGGATTGTTTTCCATCCTTTCATTTTTAGCCCATGAGTTTCTTTATGAGTTAAGTGTGTTACTTGTGTACAGCATATTGATTTTTGCTTCCTTATCCACTCTGCCAGTCTATTTCTTTTAATTGGAGAATTGAGCCCATTTACATTGATGGTTATAATTGAGATATGTTGACTTACGATTGACATGATGTTCACTTACTCCTGTTTATCTCTTTTTCTCTGTGCTTAATTGAGTAGGCTATTTGGTGGGATCTTTCTGTTCTCATTTCTTAAGTTTGAGGTGTTTCGGTCCCTCTCTAAAATATCTTTTCGTATGTTGTGTAGAGTTGGTTTTGACGTCATGAAATTATTTAGTTGTTCCTTTTCATGGAAGTATTTCACTTATCCCTCATACCTGAAAGAGAGTTTTGAAGAGTATAGCCGTCTGGGCTGAAATTTGTTTTCATGGAGGACTTGAAGCACTCTACTCCATGCTCTTCTTGACTTCATGGTTTGCGAAGAGAAATCTTCTGTTATTCGGATGGGTTTTCCTTTAAATGTGATCTGTTTCTTTTCTCTAGCAGCTTTAATATACTATTCTTCTGCTGGATTTCTGAAATCTTGATTATTATATGTCTGGCTGTGTTTTTAGTCGGGTTGATGTTATTTGGGGTTCTGTATGCTTCAGTTTCCTGTATGTCCAATTGTTTTTTCATATTTGGGGAGTTTTCTGCTATTACTTCTGCCCATATTCTTTTTATATCCTTTGTATTAACTTCTTCTTTCTCATTGATTCCTATTAATCTCACATTGTTCATTTTTGCATCATCTTGCAGATGTTGAATTATTTTTTCCTGCATCCTAGTTGTTTTTAAGAGATCCTTTCTTATCTTTTCACTTGCTGCTCCCGCATCTTCAAGATCTGAGATTCTATCTTCACTTTGGTTCCTACGGTTTTGCCAGCTTGTGATTGAAATTTTATTTTCTTGTATATCTCTTTGAAACTGTTTCATGTGATCTATTTCTTTCCTATATTGTTCATTCCTGGAATCCATTATTTTTCTATTCTCCTCTAATTTTTTATCAATGTCTTCTTTAGTAGTACTGAAGTCTCTCATTATAGTTATCCTTTCTCTCTCTAGTTTACACATTATTTCTGCTCTATTCTCCTCTGTACCTTTCTGTAGTTGTTCCTGTACTTTAGATTCTATTGATTTACTGAGGTCTTTTTTAACTTTAGAGGTTAATTCTGCTCTTATTTCTTCTACATGTTTCTGCAGTTGTTTTTCCACTTCAGTGTCTATTTTTTCATGTGTTTCTTTTTTTACTTCACATGTTATCTCAGTTCTGAGTTGCTCTATACATTTCTGCACTTGCCTTTCAACCTCAGCTGCTACTGATTCAGAGATTTCCTCTGCATGATTCCCATTTCCTTCTCTGGTAATGTTTCCTGTATTTGTTTTGTGTGGACTCGCGATCTGGTATTGGATCTTGCTCCTTCTCTTTGTCATTTTTTATAGCAGTGATCTCTGCGCCCTGGCCAACGTCAGCCCTTGTCCTGCAGGTGGGTGGAATCTGAGCTCAGGTTGTTGATGAGGCAGTGAGTGGATCAGGGCCAAATCTGCTGGTTGGCCCAGTCTGGATGGCGATGGGGTCCGGCTGGAGTTCGGGTTGGAGTTCAAGGTTGACGGGTCAGGTCCGGGAGCTGGGACTTGATCCAGGTTCAGGCCACCAGTGGAAATGGTTGTGCCAGTTCAAGGTGGGAGGTGGAGTCCAGGAGCCGGGACCCGGTCCAGGTGCCCTGCCACTGGCAGGCTCTGGTCCGGGTTGGGAGGTGGAGTCCAGAAGCGGGGACCCTGTCCAGGTGCCTGGAGACCAGTGGGAATGGCAGGCGCCAGTCTGAGGTGGGAGGTGGAGTTCAGAAGCGGGGACTTGATCCAGGTGCCATGGGACCAGAGGGAATGGCGGGCGCTGGTCGGGATGGGAGGTGCAGTTCAGACGCGGGAACTTACCCAGGCGCTGCACGACCACCTCTCTGGCTACTGTTTACTGAACTATTTTGCATAGGAGTGGAGGTAGTGTACATACTTGTCTTGTTCATGATTTTAAAGTGAAGATTATCAGTTTTTGCCCATGTCGTTGGATGTTGGCTGTTGTTTCATGTTGATATACAATCAGGTTTTTAACATGCATTAAGGTCGGACTGTGTCAGAAAATTTCTGTGCATCTGTTGAGATGATCATTTGGTTTTTGTTCTTGGGTCTATTGATGTGGTGTACTCTATTTACAGACTTTCATGGTTTAAGCCATCCCTGAATTCTTGGAATGAATCCCACTTGGTTATGATGTATATAATCTTCTTCATAGTTTGCAGCATTCTGTCTGCTAGTATTTTCTTTAACATTCTAGTCCTAAGTTTATTCAATTCCTTTACTCTCCACAAAACAAAGCATAAACACGACTTTATTTAAAATACTACGAAGTTACAAAACTCAAATTTTATATCGCTGACTGTGCAATAAGAGCCAAAAGAACAATGTACATGTTGTCAACATAACTTGCAAGACCACCTTTGCATAGCAGGTGAAATGGGGGGACGTGCTCATGATGATCCGCAAAGCTGGCTCTCAAATTGCTCATCAATATTTCTGACTAAAGAGACAAATAGGGTCGGGATGTAAGTGAAAATATGAAAAGACACAACCATTTATGGCAACTAAACAGGAGTGATTCTCTCTCTGGGCATTTGAACCTAGATGATGGAGGACCCAAGCAAGGAACAAAGGATTAGGCCTAATGGGAATGGGAGATTGGTCCCCAATGTATGACCAGACTGCACATGGCTCCCAAATTATCTGGAAAGGTTGGGGCACTCCACCAGCTGGAGGCTTTTACATTCCTACAGCCTCTGCCACTGAACAGATTCTCAGAAGATGGGTGGAAATGTGTGGACTTCCTACACAGAAAACTGTTGGGTGCCTTTATGCACACAGGCCTAAACCAACAGCACTTCTGCAGTCAGAACCTGCCTTAAGACCAAGTATTCACATTGCTGAGATTGAAGTCTACCTGAGCTAGGGATCTTCTTTTACTGCTCCACTTTAGGCTAGAGAAGTAACAAAGCTGAGCTGAGGGAGATATAAGTTACAGGTGTAAGCTTCTTATCAAGAGGACCAGTTCCTGTGGTAGTTACAGCCAGGAGAATGGGACCACCTGCATAGAGGAAACCTTCATCTTGGGGAGCAGGATGTTCTCCTTATCCATGGGCAAGACCTGCCCCACATTGGAGGTGGTGGCAGCATTCTCCTGGGAGGGCTGAATTGCTGGGGTGGTGGCCTAAGCCAGAGAGCCAGCACAGCAGTCGCAGTGATCTCCTGACCATCACTTTGTCCTCCATCCATGTGCTTCAGTGCTTTCTCAGCTTCATCTAGATTCTCAAACTCCACATACACATTGCCTTTGGATAGATGAGGACGCATCCTTTCTAGAGGCATATCAATCATTTTATTCTTCCAATAGGTATAAAGTATCTCCATAACGTGGTCCTTGGTCACATTTCTCATAAGCCTCCCAATGTGCACTTTGGTGGGCTTAGGGGAATGGCTTCACCTTTTCCTCTCTTTTTCATCTCTTTTAGGTGGTGTGGATTTGGAGTGGGAGTGATATCTGTTGTTATGTCTTTGCCAAGAAGGACTTGAAGATCCAAAGTAGTAGCTGGAACTGGAGCTTCAAGATGTCTGGAGCTTTTAAGCTAGATGCCAAAGAGCAACTGGGGCTAATGTTCAAGCCTGTGCTAGTACTAGAGCCTGAGTTATAAGTTGAGGTGGACTGATACCCTGGTACTGCTGCTTCCACTGGAAGCCCTGTACCCCTTCTGGGCCTTATTCCTGCCACTAGATTCCTTGGTATCCCCTTTGTCTTCAGAGAAATCTTTGAACTTCTCATCAGAGTGATACTTTCACTAGGTAGAAGGAGCCCTAGTGCTGGACGTTTTATTACTTTTTTGACTCCTAGCAAGCTCTTCTTTTTCACTCCTGATAAATTCATTCTCTTCTGAGGTGTTCAAAACAGCAGTGCTGGCCTCACTTATCTAAAATCTCACTGCTAACTTCAATCTGGAAGCCAATCCATGACTGATTGCAGTTTATGCCAAAGAGCAACATCTTCCCATGTCCACAGCCTCCTCCCACGCTCCTCAGCCCCATCTGCTAGTATTTTATTAAGGATCTTTGCATCTATTTCCATGAGAGTGATTAGCCTACAGTTCCCTTTTGCAGTTGGATCTTTCTAAGGCTTTGGAATCAGAGCAATAATTGCCTCCAGGAATTAGTTTGTGGGAATTATTTCCCATGCAATTTCATTTAAGAGTTTGAGAAAGTTGACTTTTAAACCTAGATTTATTTTAGGATTCTGCTGTGAATCCATCAGGATATGGACAGCACTTTGTTGCTAATTTTTTAAATTATATTTTCAATTTAGTTTCTCTTTATTACTTTACTCAGAGCTTGTGTATCTTCTATACTCAGCTTAGGCATTTCATATGAATTTAGAAAAATGGCCATTTCCTCCATCTTTTCCATCTTGTGCAAGTAAAGTTTTTGGAAGTAGGTATTGATGACCTTGTGAATTTCTCTAGGGAATTTAGTGATTTCACATTTTTTAATCTTTATTGCATGAATTTCCTTTCTTTTTTATTAAGCTGGCTGGGTTTGCAACTATATTCTTTCAATGAGCAAATTCATTCATTTGTTTGTGATGTTCTCTTTTTATCCAGGGTATTAATTTCTGTTCTAATTTAATAATTTCATGCCGACCTTGGGCTTTGAGCTTGACTTGCTTTCCTTTTTCTAAACTCTTGAGGGGCAGCACAAGATAATTTATTTGGGTTCAATCTGTTTTTCTATGTGAATTTGCTGCTATAAATTTCTCTCTTAAGATATCTTTCATTGATTCACACAGGTTTCCCAAAACTGTATCTGAATTTTCATTTGATTGTAAATATTTTTCCAATATTTTTCTTTGATTTCATCTGTGGCACACTGGCTTTTTAACAGGTTATTATTTCATTTCAATTTGTTTATGGTGTTTTGTAGCTTATTTTCTCAATAAT
The DNA here is from genome assembly GCA_004027025.1 of Myocastor coypus. Classification (NCBI taxonomy): domain Eukaryota; kingdom Metazoa; phylum Chordata; class Mammalia; order Rodentia; family Myocastoridae; genus Myocastor; species Myocastor coypus. The sequence continues at coordinate 57,495 of PVJA010004590.1, forward strand.
TTCAAGTTGGATTGCACTGTGATCAGGAAGTATGCATGGAATATTTTCAATTCTTTTGAGTTTATGTAAGAATGCTCTGCATGCTAGTATATCATCTATTTGGAGTATGTCCTGTGTGCATCTGAGAAGAATAAAGAATTCTGTTGTTTCTGAGTGAAGCACACTATAAAGGCCTACAAAACTAAGTTTTTCTTGAGTATGGTTTAGTTCTGTTATTTCTTTGCTGATTTTTGCCTAGTTTATCAAACTCATTGTCACAGTTGCATATTAAAATTACCCCATTACTATTGTATTATTTCCCATTTGGTTTTTCACTTCTGTTAAAATTTGTCTTATGTAGAAGGGTGCTCCTACATTATATATCTATATCTATATCTATATCTATATCTATATCTATATCTATATCTATATATATCATCTGTTTGAATGACTTTTTTGTGGTACCAAGGCTTGAGCTCAGAACCTTGTGTTTGCCAAGGAAGTGCTTATTCCACTGAGCTATCTCCCCAGCCCTGCTTGAATGATTTTCTTTGAAGTTGATATTGTCAGCAACCCGGATAGCTACCCCTGATTTCCTGGGACATAGAACATTGTTTTCTATCCTTTGTCTTTTAGTCTATGAATTTCCTTTTGTGTTAAATGTTTTTTTTATGCAGCATATTGTTGAATTTTGCTTCTTAATCCACTCTGCTAGCCTGTTTCTTCTGATTGGTAAATTGAGGTCATTTACATTGATGGTTATAACTGATACATGTTAGCTTATCTTTGTCATATTATTTTCCTGTTATAGGTTTCATGATGTATACCTCTTTTTAGTTATTTGCTGTTTCTGGTTTCTTTCTGTTGTTCTTGAAGTGTGATCACTTCGGTCCCTTTCTAGAATAGCTGTCAGTTTTCTTTGTAAGGTTGGTTTGGTGGTCATGAATTTGTTTAATTATTCTTTGTCATAGAAAGATCATATTTCTCCATTGTATTTGATACATTGTTTTGTAGGTTACACCAATCTGGGTTGGAAGTTATTTTCTTCCAGAAGCATGTAATTTTCATGTAAATTAAATGATGGTTATATGTTAGGATTGGAGATGTACAGTGGTAAGTTACTGAACATGGGGACCTCAGGCTGTTCTGCAGAAGCGCATATACATAGTGCTCTGAGATCAAGGTGACACCACAGCTGAGGCAGTTAAGGACAGTAGCAGATGACCCCTCCTATTCCAGAACAGTAAACCTGTCAATCATAAAGACCAAGCAACTATCTTAGTTGGCAAAATTTAATGTTTGGAGAAGTGTTTCAATTGATTCCCAATGTCCTGCTCATGTCCTGCACTTGCCTCAGTGTCCCTTTCCTCTGAAAACCAAACCACAGAAGTTAATTATCCCAAATCTCAGAGAATCTCAAGTTTCTTGGTGGCTCCTAACAAACCTTAGCCCTAAAAACTCCTACCACTTTCTCTTCTACTTTATCCACTCACTGTTCACTATGTTATGTGATTACTGGCAGGCCAAAGCCCCTATTTATGCATATGTAAAATATATTCACATTTTAGGGGCCTGGCGGGATGGCTCAGTGGTCTAAAGAGCCTGCTTGGGAAAGCTTGGGCCGCTTCAGGGACCGCAGTTCAATCCCTGGCACCACATGCTGCGCCAGCCCTGCCTTCGGGGCAGGCTGAGCCGGCCATAAAAATGTGTGAATAAACAAACAAAGGTTCTGAAACAACAAAAATAAATAAATAAAACTTTAAAAATTCTTAAAAGAAATTTAAAAAAATAAAATATACTCACATTTTAGGTTTGAATTATATTTATTTAGTTTATTAAAGGATGGAAAGTTTCTAACTCTTTGGTGGCATAATTCCCACATTTTTCCTAACTATTACCTGATATAGTCACGTGAAACCCTTTTCTCCGTCCCTTGCTTTTTTCTCACATTGCATTTTCTGACAAATAGGAAATTACACTTCATACAAGAAAACCTTGATGTTATATTTTCAATCTTCTCTTAATCAAAATGTTTTATTTCTCTGATCAATTTAAGGCTTACCTGCTAAAACATTACACAGGTTAAGGTACTCTTCAGGATTTTGTTTTATTCAGTTACATTTCCACTGGAAATAATTGTATACTGTTCTTACAGGGAGTTTATTCTCTTTTAAAGAAAGGTCACTTGAATGAACTTTTTATTTTTATTTTTATTACTTTTAATAAGAAATAATGTATAACAATGTGAGTTTCAAAACACGTTAGTAGTGCATTTCAATATTTGATATAATGCATATTATTGTGCTACTATATATACAGAGCACAGGGTGTAGATGTTATAATTTTTAAAATTATTATTGGTACAACCAAATTTCTTGTCATTGAACTAAGAGAAAGTAGCTGTATACACAGTCCAATGTTCGATAATCACAGTGGGTTATTGGTAAAACTAGCAGAGCTGGAAGCCATTGATTTAAGCCCTTTACAGCTCAGCATTCTAATCCAGCTTTCCTTTTTATGCCTTGTGGTTAAACTTTTCTACTGGGTGGCTAAGGGCAAGTTGAAAGCAAGACCTGTATAACAAAACATGGAACTTTTGTATTGCCCAGGGTCAGTCAAATCCCCTCAGGATTTACTTTGGAACTGTGTAGAGTATTTTGCAGAACTGTTATCAGTGTCAGCCATCCAGATAAGTAACAGCCATTGCTTGACCAGTTTGCTCTTTGTGAAAGCCTGAGAGAATGTCTTCTCTCTAAATGACTCTCCTTTGGCACGCTATATATCTTCAGTCCCTTTCCTCTGTAGCCGCATAATCTCCTTGAACAGAAAATTTGGGAAACAACTGAATTATAGGTTCTCTTATGTCCTGAGTCCTCATTGACCTTGGAGGACTAGGGCCAAAATATTGGCTATCCTCATAGCCCTTCTTTTTCTCCAATTTTTGGTCTATAAATTTATATTCTTAACCCACCAGAAGAAAAGCTTAGTGATACTATTACTCTATAACAAAAGTACTTGAGCATGACATCCCTGGATTTCTGAGCATCAAACATCTTAGACTTAACTTGGAATAAGAGTTTTCTATCAATTTATTAGATATTCTAATAAATCTCTATAGAATATAGTAAAAGCACTTACACATTTTTACATACTTAAAAATCTAAATATATATAAAATTGTAGCCAGATGATCCTATGGCATTTTCCTAGTCTCCTACTCTTATTTAATACTTTTTTTTTGTTTTCTTGTAAACCATTTACATGAGAGAGAGTATAGCAGTAACTGAAAGTACATTAGAAGCAGCACACATCTAAAGGACGAGAATGAGACAGTGATGTTAAAATTAAGCTCAAGTACCTATGTTATAGTGTATATTTCAAGCATATGTTTAATGCTAAACATTGTTATCCTCAGTGTCAAAAACATTTTGGAGGTTCCTAGGACTATTGTCTAACTCATCTTTTTTTTTTTTTTTCGGTCTTTTTGAGACAGGGTCTCACTATGCAGTTCAGGCTGGTCTCGAACTCACACTGATCCTCCTGCCTCAGCCTCCCAAGTGCTGGGATTACAGGCGTGAGCCACCACACCCGGCCGTCTAACTCATCTTATATATATAAGTGCATGGCTTTACCCTCACTATGTTTCCTATCTTTTCTGCTTACAGTCACTTCATTGTTTAACCCTTAAGTCCTTGATTTCCATTCAGTTGTGTTATGCCTGTCCATTTTTACTTCTACTTTTGAAATCTTACATTAGAGATTCTATATGATATTTACACAAGTTGGTCTGATTTATTTCACTTATGAATGGATGTTCAAGATACATCTCTTTATATATGAAGTGTTCTAGTTTATCATTCTTCATAGCTGAGTAATATTCCATGCATTTCAACCATTTTTCAGATGATAGCATTTTGATGGTTTCCAAGATATGGCTATCACAAAGTGTGCTGCTATAAACATAATTACACAGATATCACTATGGTATGATGTTTTCAGTTCTTCTGGCAAAATTCCCAGTAGGGGGATAGCTGGATTGAGTAGGATTTTGAGTTCTAGATTTTTTAAGGAGTCTCCACACTGCTCTCCATAATAGCTGCACTAGTCTGCATTCCTACCAGCAGTGGAGAAGGGTTCCTTTTTCCCCACGGCCTCTCCAATATTTGTTGTTGCTTGATTTCTGTATGTAAGCCATTCTTTCTGGGGGGAGATGGTATCTAAATGTTGTTTTAAATTGCATTTCACAAATGGCTAGTGAAATAGAGCATTTCTTCATGTATTTGTGTACTTCTTGAATTTCTTTCTCTGAGAAGAGTGTGTTCATCTCAGATTCCCATTTCTGAGTTGTGTCTTTGAATTTTGGGACCCTAATGATTTTTAGTTCTTTACAGATTCTAGATTGAAGACTTTTGTCTGAAAACAGATTAGTTAATTTTTTTTCAAATTTCTGCATTATCTTTTCATTCTATTGGTAATTTCTTTTGAAGTGCAAAATTTCTTAGCCAGAGGAGGTCCAAGTTGTTGATTCTTTTAACTGTTAAACTTGCATTTTGATTTTTGTCCATGAACTCTTTCCCTACATTGATGTCTTGAACATTTCCTCCCTCTTTCTTCTCTAGAAGATTTAGTGTTTCTCTTTTAGTATTTAGAGCTTTAATCCATTTAGACTTTAGTTTAGTGCATGGAAATAGACCTGGATCAAGTTTTAGTTTTTAGCATGTAGAGAGTCAGTTTTTCCAGCACCGTTTGTTGAAGAGGCTGTCTTTCTTCCAAAAAAAAAAAAAAAAAAAAAAACATGTGTAGCCACTTTCCCAAAATTAAGGTGGCCGAGAGTGTTTGAAAATGCTTCTAATCTATTCCATTTTCCTCAGGTCTATTTTTTTTTTTTTGGCAATAGCATGCTGATTTTATCCCAGTAGATCTGTAGTATAAATTTAGGCCAGGAATTGTAATGTCTAATATCCTGTCTTTGTTGCCCTGTACTGTCTTTTCAACTCTAGGTCTTTTTTGGCTCCAAATAAATTTTAGGAATGACTTCTCCAGGTCTGTGAGTTTTGTTGATGGTATGTTGAAGGAGATTACATTAAATCTGCATAACAATTTAGGGAGTATGGTCATCTTCACAATGTTGCTTCTTCCTATCCAGAACCAGGGAATATTTTTCCATTTTGTGAAATCCTCTAGGATCTCTTTTTTCAGAGTACTATAGTTTTCATTGAATAGATATTTTCCTGCTTTAGTTAGCTTAATTCCCAAGTGTTTCATTATTTCTGCGCTATTGTAAAAGGTATTTTTTCTCTAATTTCTCTTTCAGCATGTTTATCTATATAGATGAATGCTATTGACTTTTGCGTGTTGACTTTGTATCCTACTATGCTGCTGAATTTGCACGTTAACTCTAGTAACTTCTTGGTGGAGTTTTTTGCATCTTCCAAGTAGATTACCACATCATCTACAAATAATAATAGTTTGATATCTTCTTTACTTATTCTTATTCATCTTATTTCTCTCTCTCTCTCTCTCTCTCTTTCTCTCTCTCTCTCTCTCTCTCTCTCTCTCTCTCTCTCTCTCTCTCTCTCTCTCTCTCTCTCTTGTCTAATGGCTGTAGCTAATGATTCCAGAACTATATTGAATAGGAGTTGTAACAGAGGACAACCTTGTCTTGTACCAGGTCTGAGAAGAAAAGACTTCAGCTTTTCCCCATTTACAATTATGTTCGTCATTGGACTATCCTTGATGGTTCTTACCAGATTGAAATTGAGCCACACTATTCCAATTTTCTGTAGGACTTTGAACATGAATGAATGTTGGACTTTGTCAAAAGCCTTTTCTGCATTGATAGAGATGATGATGTGATTTTTTGATTTGGTTCTATTTATATAGTGTATTACATTTATAAATTTGCATACATTAGACATCCTTGTATCCCTGGGATGAATCCTACCTGGTCATAGTATACAATCTTCTTTATGATTTGCTGTACTCTATTGCCAAGGATTTTATTGACGATTTTTGCATCTATGTTCATGAGAGAAATTGGCCTACACATCTCTTTTTAGTTGCATCTCTCTCTGGATTCTGTATCAGTATAGTACTTGCCTCTAGGAATGATTTGGGGACAATTGTTTCCTTTTCAATTTCATTGAAGACTGTGAAGAGCATTGGGATTATGTCTTCTGTAAATTTCTTGTATAATTAAACGGTGAATCCATCAGGACCGGGACTTTTCTTTGTCAGTAGACATTTTATTACATTTTGTATTTGTTTGGCTGTTATTGGGTTATTGAGAGTTCTTATATCTTCTTGATTCAGTTTTGGTAGTTTGTACCTTTTCAGGAATCTGTCCATTTCATCTGTGTCTTCAGCTCTGTGAGAGTAAAGATTCACACAGTGGCTATTTATGATCCTCTGGATCTCTGCTGGATCTGCAGTAATTTCATCCTTTTCCTTCCTTACTGCTTGAATTTGAGTTCTTTCACTCCTCTTTTTGATGAGGTTACCTAGGGGTTTACCAATTTTATTTCATCTTTAAAAGAACCAGATTGTTACTTCATTCTTTGTATTGTTTTCTTTGTCTTGATTGGATTAATTTGTGCTCGAATTTTTATAATTTCCTCCCATCTTTGAGCTTTCAATTCCATTTGCTCTTCAATTTCTAGTTGGTTTAGGAGCTGCATGGGAGTATTCATGTATTCCTGTTCTGTTTTCTTAGTGTGTGAGTTCAGAGCTATAAATTTCCCTCTAAGAACTGCTTTCACTGCATCCCATAAATTCCAATAGGTTGTGTTTGAATTTTCATTAAATTGTAAATATTATATAATGTCTTGTTTAATTTCATCTGTAGTCCACTGGTTGCTCAAAGGGTGTTGTTTAATTTCCATATATTTCTGACATTCTTGTGATTTCTTTTGTCATTTATTCCAGTTTCATTGCACTGTGGTAAGATAGCATGCATGGAATAATTTGTTTTCTTGCATATGTTTAAGGAAGACCTATACATTAGTATCTGGTCTATTGTAGAAAATGTCCCATGTGCAGCTCAAAAAAATGTTTATCCAGTAGTGATTGAGTGGAATACTCTGTGTATGTCCATTAAGTCCAGATGTTCCAAGATCTGGTCCAGTTCTGATAATTCTTTGCTAATTGTTTTGTCTGATTGACCTATCTTTTTGGAATAAAGGGATGTTAAGGTCTCCTGTTAAGGTTGTAGTATTGGATATGAGATTTTTTCATGTCCATTAAGGTTTGTTGGGTGTTACCTCTTTGTCTTGAATTTTCCCCTAACCAGTATGCAGTGGCCTTCTTTTTTTCATTTGCTCAATCTTGGTTTGAAGTTTAGACTGTTTGGAAACAGATTTTCTACCCCTGCTTCTTCTTGAGGGGCTGGGGCATGTATTATTGTTTTCCATCCTTTAAGTTTTAGCCTATGAGTTTCTTCAGGAATTAGGTTTCTTTCTTGTATACAGCATATTGTTCGATTTTGCTTCCTTATCCATTCCTTCAGTCTATTTCTTTTAATTGGAGAATAGAGTCCATTTACATTGATGGTTATAATTGAAATGTATTGATTTAGGATTGACATGTCTTTTACTTACTACTGTTTACCCCTTGTTCTCTTGTGTTTAATGAGTTGTACTATTTTTTTGGATTCTTTCTGATCTCATTTGTGGAACTCAGGTTATTTTGGTCGCTCTCTAAAATATTAGTAGTCTCTGTATGGCTGTCTTTGACATCATGAAATGCTTTAGTTTTTCCTTGACATGGAAATATTTTTGTTCTCTCTGATACTTGAAAGGGAGTTTTGCTGGGTACAGCCGTCAGGGCTGGAATTTGTTTTCATTGACTTGAAGCACGCTCCTCCATGCTCTTCTTGACTTCATGGTTTGTGGAGAGAAATCTGCCATTATTCTGATGGGTTTTCCATGAAATGTAATCTGTTTCTTTTCTCTAGTGGCTTCTGGTATATATTTCTGGGATCTTGACTGTTATATGTCTGGGTGTGTTTTTATTCGGGTTGATATTATGTGGAGTTCTACATGTTTCAGTTACCTGAATATCCAATTGTTTTTTTTTTTTTTTTTAATTTGGCTAGTTTTCTGTTATTACTTCTACCCACATTTTTGATATTCCTTGTATTGACTCCTTCTTTCTCATTGATTCCTATTAATCTCACGTGGTTCATTTTTGCATCATCTTGCAGATATTGAATTATTTTTCCTGTAGCCTGCTTGTGTTTAAGAAATCCTTTCTTACCTTTTCACTAGCTGTGACTGTGTCTTCAAGATCTGACACACTTGTCTTCACCTTCATTCATAAGGTGTTGCCAGCTTGTGATTAAGATTTTATTTTCTTTTATATCTCTTTGAAACTGTTTCATTCCTATTTCTTTCCTATATTGCTCATTCAAGGACTCCACCATTTTTCTATTCTCCTCTAATTTTTTATCAATATATTATTTAGAGGTATTTATTAAGTCTTTATCGTTATCCTTCCTTTTTCTGCTTCAGAGGTTGTTTATGCTCTCATAACTGCCTTCTGCAGTTCTTCCTTTACTTCAGACACTCTTAATTTAGAGATGTCTTCTTTTACTTCAGAGGTTCTTTCCAATCTGAGTCCCTCTATACATATCTGCAGCTGTTCTTTTACTTCAGACTGCATCGGTTTGTTTCTTTGTTTGATTGTACTTCAGACACCTGTGCAATTCATAGATTTCTTCTTTTGCTTCAGAGACTATCTCCAATCTGTGTTCCTCTATATGTTTCTGAATTTGTTTGTTTACTTCAAATGCTATAATGCAGAGATTTCAGCTGCATGATTCCAATTTTCTTTTATGGTAGTGTCTCCTTTATTTGTTGCAGGTGCACTCAGGACCTGAGAATGCATTTTGCTCTTTGTCTGTGTCATTCTGTATACATGTAATCACTGACATCTGGTGCAGAACTTTGCTGAAGTTATGCTGTTAGTGCCTACTAAAATTTTGGTCCGGGTTTACCATATTTGAGCTTGTCCAGATGTGTCTGGCTGTGTCTGGATGCTGTTGTCAGCTTCTTTCTGCTGCAGCTTTTGAATTAGAGCCCATTGTGCTCCTCTGGCAAGATGCTCACCTCTTGGGTTAGCTAGTAGGGTCTGACCCACAGCCCCTCTGCACGGAATTTTGCTGTGGGGCTCCGCAGCAGATGCCAGAGCTGGGTTCTGGGGATAAAAGAAGATATGGTGGTGGGAGGATACAGGCCTACTGTCCCTGCCTACATACCCACCATTCAGGAGGTGTGTGTGCAAGTGGAGTTCCAGTTGCAGTGTGGGGGTGCAGGCCGAGAGGTCTCACCTGCACACCCTCTGGTTGGTCTGTTGATTGGGGCTAAGGTACACTATACATAGTTGATCACTTTCTTCTGTAGCCACATAATCTCCATGTTCAGAAAATATGTACACCACAGAGTTATGAGATGTCACAGCAATGGTTCATTATCTCCTCAATGCTCACTGACCTTGAAATACTAGGGCCAAAATATCCACTATCCTTTTTCCCCGTCTGGTTCTCTAATTTTTGATCTTCAAACTTTAGTTATTAACCCTCCAGAAAAAAAGCTTAATGATATTATTACCTGTAGCAAAGACAATTGAGCTTAACATCAATATCTGTTTGAATATTGGTCACTTTGGATATAATATGTAACTGCTATTTTACAGATACCATGGATAATCCAAACTAAGTTCCTATAGAATATGAAAAATAAATAATTACACATTATTACAAAGAAATTTAGAAATAAACTGTATACAGCACTGTAGCAGGACAGACCCATGACTTTTCTTTATTTTCTCTTGTTTTTGTTCATTATCTTTAAAAAATAATTTAAAGAAAGTACAATAATAAATTGTATGACATTAGAAGCAGGATGCAGTTAGATAACCAAAATGACAGGTATTTTTCATGCATGGTTTTAGTACTGTACATTGCTATCTTGTAGTTGCTTAGTTCACAGTTATTGCCATATAGAGTTAGTCAGGGTGAGAATTCTACCTGTTGACTGCTATTTTCTAAAGCCTGATAGAGATTCTTAGGACCATTGCCTTAACTATCTTGTTTAAGCTAATGTATGGTTTTGTCTCCACCATGCGTCCTAAAATTTATCTCTTCTGTCTTTTTTGTATAAACCTTAACTTCTCAATTTTCAATGAACTGTGCTACAACTTTCAATTTTTATTTCTGTTTCTGAGTTCTTACACTAGGGAGAGAATATATTTCCTCATGTGAGTCTTGTTTATTTCACTAATGAGTATATCATCAAGTTGCATCCCCTTATATTTGAAGATTTCGAGATTATTTTTCTTAAAAGTTGAGCAATATTCCATTGTATAAAAGCACCACATCTTTTTCATCCATTCTTCAGGTGATGGCCATTTCAGTTGTTTCCAACATTTGGCTATCACAGATTGCACTGCTATAAACATAGAGGCCCATATATCACTATGATATGATGTTTTCTATTCTTTTGAGAAAATTCTCAAAAGGGTGAGAGCTGAATTGAAAGGGATTTCCAGTCCTAGGATCTGAGGAGTCTCCACACTTCTCTCCATAATGGTTGCACCAGTTTACATTCCCACCAGCAGTGCAGAAGGGATCCTAGTCCCCTGCAACCCCTCTAACATTTGTTGTTGGTTGATTTCTTTATGATAGCAATTCTTTCTGGAATGAGATGGTATGTCACTGTTGTTTACATTTGCATTTCATGAATGACTAGTGGTATGGAATTTTTTTCATGTATATTCGCTTCTTGTATTTCTTCCTCTGGGAAGAGTGTTTTCATTTCGGATGCCCATTTTTGGACTGAATTTTTCATTTGGGCGCCCTGATGTTTTAGAGTTCCTTGTAAGTTCTAGATATAAGACTTTGTCTTCAGGATTAATGAGATTTTTTGAAAGTGTTGGGTTGTCTTTTTCACTCTATTGGTAATTTCTTTTGACTTGTGAAAACTTTTCAATAAGGGGAGTTTCAAATTGTTCATTGGTTTAAGTATTTCCTGTGCAGTTTAATTTTTGTTCATGAACTATTTGCCTACACGGACATCTTCAAGATTTCCACCTGTTTTTTCTTCCAAGAGACTTAGTGTTTCTGTTTTAATGTTTAGATCTTTAATCCATTTTGATTTTAGATTAGTGTATGGTGATAGACCTGGGTCAAAGTTTAGTTTTCAGCATGTAGAGAGCCAGTTTATCAAACATCATTTGTTAAAGAAGCTATCTTTCTTCCAATAAGCATGTTTGGCCCCTTTGTCAAAGATAAGGTGGCTGAATGTGTTTTTAGCTGCTTCTGCATCTTCCAATCTATCCTATGGATGCCCACATCAATTTGTTCTTATACCATGTTGATTTTATCACAGTAGCTTTGTAGTCTAATTTCTTTTCTTTTCTTTCTTTTTTTTTTTTTTCCTTTTCTTTTTTCTTTTTGAGGCAGGGTTTCACTATGCAGTTCAGGCTGGTTTGAGCTCACTTTTTGTAGCCCATACTGGTCTTAAACTCACAGCAATTATCCTGCCTCAGCTTTCCAAGTACGGGGATTATAGGCATCTGCCACCATGGCCCAGTTTACAGTATAATTTCAAGTCAGGAACTGTAATGCCTCCTGCTTTGCCTTTGGGACTCAGTATTGCCTTTTATATTCTAGTTTTTTTTTTTTTTCTGGTTCCAAATAAATTTTAGTAATGATTTCTCTAGGTCTGTAAGATGTGTTTTTGGTATTTTATAGGGATTGAACTAAATCTATCCAATAATTTTGGAGTATGATTATCTTCACAATGTTGGTTCTTCCTATCCAGGAGCAGGACTAACTTTCCATTTTCTGAAATCCTCTAGGAGCTCTTTTTTCAGAATGTTGTAATTTTCGTTAAATTGATCTTTTACTTCTTCTTCTTCTTCTTTTTTTATTATGGCTGGTTCAGCCTGTCCTGGGAGTGGAGCTGGCACAGCATGTGGTGCCAGGGATTGAACCGTGGTCCCTGCACTTGTTTAAGCTTTCCTACGCAGGCACTTTAGACCACTGAACCATCTTGCTGGTCCTATTTCTTTAGTTAGATTGATTCCTAAGTATTTCATTTTCCATGGTGTTATTGTAAAATGTTACATTTTAGGTCTAATTGTCTCCCCAAAGCACCATGCATTCATGGGGCAGAGACTTCTAGAGTTTGAGACTAACTCATGATCCACTGTGATTATGTATTTTAGTACTACTGGGATTATTGAACTTAGTACTTCTGAGATTATGGATATGATCTGAAGTGGATAGCCTAAAGCAGAAAGCCTGAATGTAATAGAAGAGAGACACAGACTCTCTGTTGTTCTCTGTTGCATTCATTGGTGGGTTGCCTCTGTTGTTATTGTTGGCCTGTTGTATTGTTGCTGTTCTGCAGCCATGAACTGCTGGCCTCTGAAATGTGCCTCTCTGTCTTGGATCCAGCTGAGTATGGGCAGAAACTTTCAATAACTGTGAGCTAAATAAACCATTCCATCCTTAATTTTAAGTGTCAGTTATTTGTCCCAGTGGGAGAAGAGTAACTGAGATAAAAAAAAAAAAAAGGTATCGTTTCTCTAATTTCTTTCTGTATAGGTTTCATATCTGTGTAGAGGAAAATTATTGACTTTTGAATATTGACTTTATATCCTGCTGTGCTACCGAATTTATGTATTAATTCTTGCAGCTTCTTGGTGAAGTTTTTGTGTCTGCCAAGTAGAGTAAATAATAATAATAAATAATAATAATAACAAATAATAATAGTTTATCTTCTTCTTTACCTATTCTTCTTCTTTTTACTTCTCTCTTTGTCTAAGATTGAGACAATTTCTACGTTAATGTACTGTGTTATTTTCCTGAAATGAGTTGAAATGATAGACAAGATGTGCATATATTATATATACTAGAATTGATATTATACAGTTGTTGTACAGATGTTTAAATAAATATGTACCCACAATTTCATTTCTAATATTACCCAGTACAATCAGAATCACAAACAATTGCTGAATGTAGTCACTCTATAATTGAAAGTGCATATATTTTCTCTTAAAATCTCTAAAAGTTACATATTTCAAAACATTCAACAACCAAGTAGTATGACTTAGTTACAGAGATGGATTTCTAAGGGATACTCACAATAATTTCAGAATTTTAAAGCTATTCTCATTTTACTTGTATATTGACATGAACTCTAAGGTACTGGAAAACAAATTCTTAGAAATAATCATTATTGAAGCACATACTAAGAAATTGACAATATTAGCTGTATATGTTTGATACATGAATAAAATAGAGATTTGTGTTTACTTTCAATTTAGTTTACATTTTAATTTTAATACCATTTTAAAACATATCAGATAGGAAGTTATAATCCATTTTAACAAGGTTTTAGTACTTAATATGACTTTTGCATATTCATTAATGTATATGAAATATAGAGAAGGCTCAATTTAGAGCACTTACACAGACAAGTATCTAACTCCAAATGAGAATATTGAACTGCACAAGAGGAAACAATTTTTGTCAGTACTTCATGAAGAGTATTGGAAATACATGTTTAAGTTCTTAATGTACATGTGTATTGTCCCAAAGAGATTTCATAAGACATCATTAGACTTATACACATTTTCAACTGACTTTTAGTTCTATGCAAAGAGGTCTTTGATTATCTTTGTTCCTTATTTGACCAGAAAATGTAATGTGTAAAACAGGTGACCCACAGGGCTAGGAAAATTCTTGGTGGAGAACATCATGTGTTAAACTCAGGGAACAAACCAACTTTTGTAACCCTCAGGTCATCTAGGTTCTATTTGCTTCCCTGTAATCCTCATAAATAAGAGTTCATAGTATTTATTTACTTTAAAAGGTAGCAGTTATGCTATAACTTTATTATTTATTATCTTTGTGCATAGGCCTGAAGCAATAGAAAATGAATACCAACTGATATAGATCAAGAATATAGATATGGATACATATAGATAGATACAGATTAGATATAGATATACCAAGGAGTAATTTACAATTACTATTCTTGAAAGTTAAAGAAATCATATTGAAGATCTGATTTTAAAAAAGCATTAATTATTTAACTTACAGAGTTGTTATTTCTTGGAGTTCTCTGAAAAACATATGTTCATAGCATTCTTTCTGCCCTATAACTTAAAACATTGGAAATTTATAAAACTAATTGGTGATATTTTAATCACTTGTCTACAAAAAACAAATTCTTCTTATACTCTAGTCACACAAGTTCACCTTCCAAAACACCAGATGTAGAGTAAAATTCAAATATAGTATCATATGATTTATTAGAATAAAGAAGAATGGAAGCTAATGACTTCAGGACAGTCACCTCCTCACTTCTCTGGACAAGTGCATTCATGATTGTGTTCATAGTGATTAATTGGTGACACTCCTTGGTCTATATCAGTCCTTTGCTACAACTTTCTACGATAAATTAACAGTTCAATTCAATAAGCAGAAGAACTGATGTGCACTTGATGGTATCTTGTTTTGCTGTAAAGCTCCTTCTCTCATTGGTGATCATTTTCTATTGCTTCATTCCTGTACACAAAGATAATGTAACCAACAAGTTAAAGCATAACTGCTACCTTTCAAAGTAAATAAATAGTATGACCTCTTATTTATGTGGATTACAGGGGAGCAAATAGAACCTAGATGATTTGAGGGTTACAAAAGTTGGTTTGTTCCCTGAGTTTAACACATGATGTTCTTCACTGAGAATTGACCTAGCCCTGTGGGTCACCTGTTTTACATATTACATTTTCTGGTCAAGAACAATGATAATCAAAAGATCTTGTACATGTAATTACATTTGCATAGAACTGCAAGTCAACTGAAAGTGTATCTAATCAACTTTTGTGGAATGCTGTGATTTTGGACAGTTTTAAACAAGTTTTGATGATATAAACATATATATATATATATATATATGTATGTATATATATATATATATACATATATATGTATGTATAATTAAGAATCAACAGTGTACTGTAACCACTAAATTGTGGAATTCTATTGTGTATAGAGTTAACTCAATTTTCCCTTCACTTAGGTCATTTGTGCTTCTAAAGCAGAGTGCGTCTCACACAGCACATTTCAACTAAAAAAGATTCATTTTACATATGTTTGTGATGGCTTGAAATTTGGAGGTTTTGTGGAAAGGACTGCTGATAAATTTCTGTAAGATCCTCCTGTTGCCATTATGCTTTGCTCCACAGATTTCCTAGTGGCAGTGTCTCCAGGCCTTCCCAGTGAAAAACTGTTCAGTTTCTTTTTTTAATATCTAGCATCTGAATGCAAATATACTAATAGAAATAGTATCATTTACATAATTCTCTATTGTAATCACATATTGTGCTATTTTTTCTTTCATTAGTAGAATGGTTAAAAAATTCCTTAGTTCTCTTTCTCATTCATAGAGAGCACAAACTAGAATTCAAAAAGAAAATATTACAAGTGACACAGTATTTCAATTAACGAAGTAATATGAGCTCGACAGAATTTGTTGTAATACATAGCATTGTGTTACAATGGTGTCTTAGTTACTTTTCACTGGTTGTTGGGACAAATACCCGACACTCAAGGTGAAGGAAGGAAAGGTTTATTTAGCTCACAGTTTGTGGAGGTTTCAGTCCATATTTGGCTGGCCCAAGGCTGAGTGGGACAGGGCAGAAAGCATCCAGTACATGGCGGTGGAACAGCAACAAAATGGTGGCAGAGGTAGCCAACCAAACAGGGTAGCAGAGACCAACAGCTACAGTTTTACTCTGTCTCTCTGTCACTCTTTATATTACATTCAGGCTCTCCGCCTTAGGATGTTCACCCTAGACCACACCCATAGTCTCAGCCTTACTCAGACCAATAATCCCATCAGTACTAAAACACAATCCCAGGGATCATGAATCAAGTCTCAATCAATAGAAGCCACACCCCAGATTGCATGAGGTTTTGGGGGAACAACTAGACATAAACCATAACATTCTGCCCCTGGACCCCCAAAGTCTCATACATATCCCTTTGTGCAAAAGACAACTGAGTCCATCTGGAAGAGTTTCCAAAGTACCAACAGTTTCAGCATTGCTGAAAAGCCCCAATCCCAAAGCTTCTCCAAGATCCAAGGCAAACTCTCAACTGGGAGCCTCTGTACAATAGAAATGTTAAACATATCCAACATTCAAAGGCATAACATAAACATTACAATCCCAAAACTTGCAAACAACAGGGTAATACAAAACACTGGGACCAACACATGTCCAAAATCCAGCAGGGTAAACATTACATCCCCTAGTTCCAACTGGAGAATCCGAAGCAATCTGCACTGAGTTGTGAGCATAATGAAACTCTGCTCCTATAGCACTCTTGGTGGTAATTCCCATGGCTTCTCTCTTAGGCCCACTTTGCTCCCTCTTAGCACGATCCATGTTCCTAGCTTTTCCAAATTTCTGAGGTTTCCACTGAACAGGCTTCTCACACTCAGCTTTACACACTTCCCTATCAGGGGCACACTGCCTGGCCTCCCAGGCCTTCTTCTGAAATCGAGGTGGAAGCCTTCTTAACCTCAGAATTCCCACATTCTGCATATGCCTATGTGGATAATGCCAAGGGTTGCTGCCAGCTGGAGCAGTAGCTGGGCTTCCTTCTCTCTTTGCTGAAGGGGTCAAGGGCCTAGATCACTGAGCAAAACAAGAGACCCAGACCAAGGCAGGCTGCAGTGTAAAAAAGTGTGTAATTATTTTTTTCACATTCTATAGGGATTTAAAGTTTGAATATCAATTACTTATGGAAGATACCTGATCCACATTATGTGTAAGGCACTTGATATGCAGAAAGATAGCAATATTAAACTCAAGTGCTTATGTTATAGGGAATAATATCATGAAGCTTCTCTTCTGGAAGGTTAAAAACTTAAGTTGCAAACCAAAAAATTAAAGGGCTGCAAAGATACCCAATATTTTGGCTCTAGCCCTGCTAGGTCAGTGAGGACTCGGGACATAAGAGAATCTGTCCTGCAACATGCTATAACTCAGTGGTGTCCCAAATTATCCGTTCAAGGAGTTTACTAGGACACAGAGGAAAGGGAAAAATGAAGGACAATGTGCCTAAGGAGAGGCACATGGAGAGAAAATATTCTCTCAGGCTTCCACAGAGAGCAAATTGGTCAAGCAATGACCATGACTCAACCCGATGGTTGACACTGACAAAACATTAACAAACTACTGTACAAAGTTCCAGTTTAAATCCTGAGGAGATATATAACTGATCTTGTCTGATGCAATAGTTACCTTTTTTGTTTTATAAGTCTTGCTTTATCTTGGTCTTAACCATCCAGCAGAAAAGTCTAACTATGTGGTATAAAAAGTGAAAACATATTAATATGATAAACTGTAAAAGACTCAAGTCAACAGCCTCTAACATTGCCATTTCTGCTGATAAGCCATTACTATTATGGACTATTGGACTGTATACACAACTACTTTCTCTTCATGCAATGAAAAGAAAGATTTTTACTTACACTGTTTAGACAAGATATGTCTTCATCTTATACTCTAAACAGCTGCTACTAAGACAGCAAGATGCAACGTATTAATTATTGTAACTGTCGTAATAACCTGTTGTGAAACTGTTTCCTTGCTATTTCCTCCCATTAAAATTAATTTTAAAAGGAAATTAAGAAGATGAAAAGCACAAACAATTGAAAAAAGGAGATGGAATAGTTTAAAGTATTAAAAACTTCTTTCTGTAGACCAACAGAAATGTGCAATACAGTTGTCCGAACCATCCTGCTTAACTAGGTGGATACATCTCTTTCCTTCACTTCCTCTCCAGTAACACTTTCCCTTTGAAGAAGTCCATCCCAATTTCCCAGTAGCTATTATACGCTTCAGATTCCACTTTTCTCTTGCAGGTTCTCACCTTAAGGAAACAGTATGCCATTTGCACATGTGAATCTGATTTATTTCACTTAAAAGTATGTTGTCTAGTTGTATCCATTTATGGGAAAAGGACTCAAATTTATCCTGTTCTATGGCTGAATAATACTTCATTGTGAAAATAATGTATTCTCTTTATCTATTCCTTAGTTGATGGGTTGTTTCCAGGATTTAGCTGTGACAAAATTGCAGTGCTATAATCATGGACACACATATATCACTCTGGTATGAGGTTTTCAAGTCTTCTGGAAAAATGCACAAGAGGATAATAATTGGCCTGAGTGGGATCTCCAAACCTAGCTTTTGAAGAAATCTCCACGCAATTTCCATAGTGTTTGTAGCGATCTGCACTCCCCAAAACAGTGCTGATTATATCCCTTCACCCTGGTGAATATGGCTCTCCTAGGTACTGCAAGTTATTTGTCATTTACCTAGTTCATGCCAATTTTTAAAGTTTATGTTACTCTCAGTAAAATAATGATCTCTTATTTCTCAGTTTCTTTGGTCTCATGGTGTCATTGTAAAAACAAAATATCTGGCAATATAAAATTCTCAGTGGGAAAGTCTTACTTTCACTATAAGCATTATGGATTCTTGTAGTCATTTGGAATAACCTTTTGGACTTCTGATGTGTTACACTATACATAAATGTATTAGTGGGTAGCAAAGTCATCCCCTTCTTTCATGACTAAGAAAAAGAATGTGAAAAAAGTAAAATTGGCAAAGTTCCCTGCATCAACCACTCTCAATGAAAATGTCCTTCCTCTTGACATAACTACTGAAAGTTCTACAACCTCATTATAGTGTCATAGGTACAAGGGAAAGATATGAATGTGTGGACTTCTCCTGAATATTCATGTCGATACCATAACATTGCTCCAGCCTTCATAAAGGAAAAATATATGGGTAGCTAAAAGTTTCATTGACACTATATCAAAATCTTATATGGTAAAATCTTGATTCACAAACATAATTCTTCCTGGAGACTTGATTATAATCCAAAGTATTCATATATTAAATTGACTTTTCCCTTGAGAATTGAAATAAACTCAGAAGACTCATTACACAAACCATATATGTGTGTAGTGTGATGTGTATCTGTGCTGTGTGTGTGTGTGTGTGTGTGTGCATAAAATAATAGAAAAGGTAAGGAAAATGAATGAATTATACTGCAATGACCTAAAAAAGTCTGTAGGTGGTGTTAAGGAGAGGAGACCAGAGGGTGATTATGTAGGATAACTTTTGTTATCAGTAGGGGAATCACTAGTGGTTTTCTTTTCATGAAGTTTGACAGGTAAACTATTCAATGAAACTTGTTTTTGCCTCTTAAGAATTTCACAGATGTGCAACATGACACGATTATTAGTCTATCTCTAATATGGCTACAGGTTTATTTTGTTAGTGCTTCACTTGCACCATTTTCAACATTTTCTCCATCTTACTAATCTGATTTCATGGAGGGATTATTTTGCTTTTGGCTGTTCCTGTTCTGCTGATGAGATCTGCTCCATAGTCTCTTGCTCTGGGCAGAGGTTCACCAATAATCCTGTAATGAAAGAACAACCATTGTCTGCTTTGTAATCCTGTGACTTTTAGCCTCTTGTAACACTCATATTACGAGACACTATTTATTCATTCAGTTAAAGTTTGATGAGAAATGTTTATTCCATTTGCTTATTATTCACAGAACTAGTTCCCCAAGGTTTTCCTCTTTATATGCAATTTTAATTCTTTCATATTTACATTTTTCCAATCGTCACATGTTTTATGTTTGTTAGCTTGCCTAGAGTACTTTCTAATGGAATTCATTTATTACCTAGCTGAAATGAACCATTTAATAAATTACTGAAATTGAGTGATATGCCCATACTGCAGATATTTACACTATGTAACATAAGCTGTTTCAAGATCCTCCAATGACTTTTATGAGAATGTGCTGTAAATAATACTTGAATGTGCATAAAATTTTTTGTATGTCTTTTTGTAAACAGAACTGTAAGTGAATGACTATTTTAGTTTATCTTGGAAAAAATTGCTTTAGACAGTTATTTGTGTTTTAACTAAAATTGCTATTATATGCTAGAATAAGAGTTCAGTTTTGTATTTATGTCTATAGGCAAGAAGAAAGCAGAATGCAATAGATCTGCTAACAGTGTAGATAAAAATGTTTGATTTAGGGCTGGCAAGATAACTCAGTGGTCTACACACCTACTTAGGCCAGCACAGAGGTTGAGGATCAATCCATAGCAACACATGCTGTGACACTCAGCCAGCCACAGAGACTCAGAGTTGTGGTGCAAGCGTATAATCTCAGTGATGGGAAAGCTATAAACATGGGAATTATTATGAGTCTAAAATGGGTAGTAAATTTTACAGTTTCCACTTGTTCACTTGACTGCCAGGTCTAATGCATTTACTTTTAAATCAGTCTACATGATATCAGCTTAATTTGTGTTCTTTTTTTTTTTTTTTTTTTTTTTTTTTTTTTTTTTTTTTTTTTTTTTTTTTTTTTTTTTTTTTTTTTTTTTTGTCTTTTTGAGACAGGGTCTCGCTATGCAGTTGAGGCTGGCCTTGAGCTCACTTTTGTAGCCGAGGCTGGTCTCGAACTTGCACTGATCCTCCTGCCTCAGCCTCCGGAGTGCTGGGATTACAGGCGTGAGCCACCACACCCGGCCTGATATCAGCTTAATTTAACACTGATTAAGAAGACTGAATTATCGCCTGTCCAGCGCTCACCCTCTAGATCTCCTCTGGACTCATCTTAGTCTGTGTATGTGTGTGAAACTTCCTGCCCTGTGCCCACCCTCCTGATTTCCAGACTCATCTCAGGCCACACATCTATGTGAGACTTCGTGCTCTGCAACTGCCCTCCCAGTCTCGGGACACACCTCAGACATGTGGGAGACTTCCTGCCCTCTGCCTGCCCTCCCAATCTCCTCTGGACACACTTCTTTCCTGTATATGAGAGATTTCCTGCCCCAAGCCCACCCTCCTGGTCTCCTCCAGACTTACCTCAGGCTGCATGTTTGTGCGAGAATTTCTGCTCTATGCCCACCAGCCTATCTCCTCTGGACCATCCAAGACCTGGCCTGTATGTGGAGTTCATTCCCGTGGGCTGCAGCAGGAAGAAGCTAAAAACAGCAGCCAGACCCAAGCAAGTCATTTCTGGGCAAGTTGAAACCTAGTAGATCTGGACCCAGTAGACTGAGACACTTTGCTGGACCCAGATCTATGTGAGTGTCTTCTCTCTTTTTCTCTTGAATAACAGAGGGGGAAACAGGTAACCAGGCAAAATACCTTGTCTGGAAGACCCCAGATATGTTAAAGGGAGGTAATCAGACAGAACTGAAGTGAACTAAATTAAATACAAGCTCCCAGTTTAATACATGCTTAGCTACACAAACGTAAGGTTTGCACTTACTGCGTAAAATATAAACTTGTTAGTTACAAAAGCTTGTCAACTGCTGAATATCATTGTCAATTATTACTGCTCCTAACTATAGTTTTGTATTTACAAAACTATAGGTGCCTTAACCATATAATCTCTTTTTTTGTCTTTTTTTTGTTTTTGTTTTCAAGATTTTTTATTTTTTCCATACAAGTATATTAATTATTTTACTATCCATATGCAAACACATTCAACATCAAAACATATTGGAAAGGAATACAACAGGTTTGAAATCTATAAAAGAGAATATGAGACAAGGATAAAAGGCCATAGAAGTGTATCACTACAATTTTCTAAGTGGTTAAGTTTCTAAATCTCTGTGTAATAATGAGCAATTTTTTTCACATTCTACAGGGATTTAAAGTTTAGGCTGTCAACAATTGATGGAAAATATCTGTTATCATATTATGTCTAAAGTATTTGATATTTAGAAAGATAGTGATAGTAAGCTGATGTTACAGGGAATGATATCATTAAGGGTTAACAACTTAAGTTGGCAAACCAAATAATTAGAGAAAAGGAGGACTACAAGGATAGCCAATATTTGTTTCTAGCCCTTCAAAGTCAGTGAGGATTCAGGAAAAAAAAAGTACCTGTACTGTGTCATCCTATAACTCAGTGGAGTCCCAAATTTACTGTTCAAGGAGATTATGGAGCTGCAGAGGAAAGGAATCGATGATGTACAGTGCGGTTAAGGAGAGTCACTTAGAGAGAAAACATTCTCTCAGGCTGTCACAGACAACAAACTGTGTCAAATAATAGCCATGACTCATCCAGATGGCTGACACTGACAAAAGTTCTACAAAATGCTGTACATGGTTTCAAGGTAAATCCTGAAGGTATTTGACTGACCTTGGAAGATACAAAAGTTACATTTCTTTCTGATATAGGTCTTACTTTATTTTGATGTTAACCATCCAGTAAAAAAGTCTAAGCATGAGGTATAAAAAGGAAAGATATATTAATATGCTGAATTGTAAAAGGCTCAAGTTAAGAGCTTCCAATAATTCCAGATGAACTGATATGAAAAGAAAGATCTGTATGAATGATGTTTAGACAAGAAATCATGTCTGCATCTTGTACTCTGAAGAACTATGATAAAAATGACAATATGCAAATTATTAATTATTGTAAAAAATAATTAAATGTAGATAGATAGATAGATAGATAGATAGATAGATAGATAGATACCAGCACTTGGAGGCTGAAAACGTGAGGATCATTACAAATTTGATCTGTATAGTGAGACCCTGTAGACCCTGTACTAAATGCATTTCAAAAAACATTTTAAAATATTTCTCTCATATATGACATTGTATAATTATTCCAACTAAAGAATGTGTAGAAGTATAAAGAAAAGAAACCTGAATTATCTGTGGAAAAGACAGTTGTCACCAAATTGAGAGTTAATTTAAATACATGATATGCATTAGCTAGTTAATAAAATTAAAAATACATGGATGTACCAGAATACCAATATATTTCAAGAAAAAAAATCAATTATAATTCCTTTTAATAGTTTCTAGTTATGAAATCTAAACATCATCGAAAGTCATATACAATATAGTCTAGCATGTAATGAAATGGATTATCTATGAAAACAGCCAGCCAATATACTTTTCAAACTTTCATGTTGGCATTTCTCCTGTTGCTATGGTCTTTAAAAGTGTATGAGCATGCTGCATAAATCCTCTGAAATGATTTCACAACAGGTAGATAAGATACTTAAAGTGTTTATATCTCAAAAATGGGATATTTGTGTGTATATTTAAGCATGGTACAATGGATATGTTTACTACATATCGTACATACATTTAAATAAATTGTGTGGTTAGACTTTCATACAAAATATTCCATTACTGTGTTGTAAATACAAATGATTATTAAGTTAGCAGTCATAAAAATAAGCTTGCATTTGTTTTCTAGCTACATATGTATTTATTTGGAACCAAAAAAGACCTAGAATGGCAAAGACAGTCCTGGGCAACAAAGACAAGGCATTAGTTATCACATTTCCTGAACTAAAGTTCTACTACAAAGCTATAGTGATAAAATCAGCATGGTGCTGGCAAAAATAAATAGACCTAAGGATCAGCAAAATAGAGTAGAAGATGCAGAAGCGAATGCAAACACACTCAGCCACCTTATCTTAGACAAAGGGGCCAAACGTGTTTACTGGAAGAAAGATAATCTCTTTAACAAATGGTGCTGGAAAAACTGGCTCTCTACATACTGAGAACTAAAACTTGACCCAGGTCTATCACTGTATGTATTAGTAACAGAAGTTTTAGGCCCTTATAGATCCACATAAAATTAAGCATACTATGCTTATGAAGATAATGATCCATGGGGTACTCATCATATTTTAAAAACTGAACAAGTAATTCATTGGTCCTTGGAACTTCAAGTGAACTCTGCAATTCTCAATATTTTAAACCCATATTTAGTGGATATTTTGTATCCAATTCTTACTAAAGGATACATAAGTCGAACTTTACACTTTGCACTATGCAAACTTGAGAGAGAGGACAAATGGAAATTTAAAAAAAAAAAAAATTTTCCCAACTAGAGATTGAACTCAGGACCTTGTACTTGCCAGGAAAGCACTTATTCTACTAAGCTATCTTCCCAACTCCAATTTTTATTTTTATTTTTTCTAGTGATTTAATTTTAAAAATTCAGTTCTTTAAAATTTTGAAAAATTTCAGTATAGTTTTGGTGAATTTTGAAATTTTTTGAAATAATCTTACAACAAATAAAAATTGTATTACAGTACAGATTACCAATTATTTAAAAATACATGGGAAATGACAAATGTACAAAGGCAACTTTGTATTATACAACTGATTTCTAAAGTCTATTCTTTTGAGATACAAAACAATGATCACTATTCCTAAATTTATTGACACAAATTGACTTTTATTCATTTATTTTTGTCTATTTGAGACAGAGTCTCGCTACACAGTTCAGGCTGACCTTGAGCTTACTTTTGTAGCTCAGGCTGGTCTAGCACTCACATGGATCCTCCTGCCTCAGCCTCCCAAATGCTGGGGTTACAGGTGTGTGCCACCACGCCCAGCTACAAATTGACTTTAAGTTGATCTACAACTCTTTTCATTCTATTTTATTTCTACATGTTATTGAGTTTTTCACTCATACCATGTCAGAATGCTGTTTGTTGGATGTGTTTATGTTTCCAAGTGGCATATAATTATTTCCTACAATTAATATTAACAACCATAGAAAGCTTCCTTAAGTTACAAAAACTTAACATCACTGCTTTGGAAATAGTTACCATTTGGTGGAATCTATGCTAAGACCCACATATTTAAAAGCAAAATATTAATGGGAACCTATGAATCTTGACAACAAGAGGAATAAAGGTCAATGTTATCTTTTACTGCAGACTTGCTAAAGCAAAGGACTCTGTTACTTCTTTTGGTACTGCTAGAGAGACATTTTCTGCAAACACAGGTGGCTATAGTTATTTTGTTTCCTTTCCTAAAGAACAATAGCTTTACCAATTAAGTTGCTCAATCCAAATGGACTCCTTTAAACTACCACATACCTTCACTGCTGAAATAAATTTGTTTCTTAATTGGTTTAGCAGTTTTGTATACACAAAAGCAGTAAAACCCACTTTGTTCCAAAATTAGAATGCTGACTCAGAGGCTGCCTGTAAGATACCTGGTATCTTCGATCCCCAGTCATGAAGGAGGCTGGACCTTCACGAATTTTGTAATGCAATGTACGCAAAACTGACCTTATCTATCAACACACAATATTTAGCTAGCAAAACCAAAAGGCCTACTTATAAAGTAGAAAGTGGCTTACAGAAACAAGAGGGCATAAATCCTCTTACATAAGAGGAACATGCATGGTAAAAAAAACAATCTAATAAACATGTATAGAGGTGGTTCTTCTTCACATGGAAGCTTCCTTAAATTGTGACTGATTGGAAATTATCTTTGTAACATAATGGCCATTTACTTTAAGTTAAATTGGTCCTATTTTCTTACAAATCTTATATTTCCTTGGATTATCATCTACTACACCCTCACTGTACTGCCATTAAATTACAAGCTGGGCCTGCCCAGCATGCCAATGAAGCTTCTCTTCAGAAATGTACCAGATGCTTTAAATAGAGGCATCTTTTAGAATTGTGCACTTCAAGACAGCACACGAAAAACCAGCAACTGGCTCCCCAATGCAAATACATCTCCTTTCACATTATCACAGAAACAGTGAAGCTTACTAACTACTTCTTCCTTACAGGAAACTCATTAGCTGTAAAAAATTTCTTGTTCAGTTTTAAAATCTTTCAATACTTATTAATTCCAAAGATCCGAACACCATGTAGTTGTGGCATTTTGGGAATAAGCACACTCAGGAGAGAAGCTGTGTTTAGGATGAAGTGAGTTGTATCATACTTCATATAGAAACTTGCCAGAAAATATAGAATTATTGGTGAAATTGTGAAAAATTTCCGTGAAGATGTAAACTGTACTCCATAATCCAGTTGCTCCCAATGAGTTAGAAGTCTTGATTTGCCCTGGCCAGGGGTTTCAAACGGTGTTCCCTTCACTGCATGTAAAAATACGTACATTCCCAGATTATGTATAATATTTGTTAAGGTCCAAGCAACAGGAACACTGAAGAAAGGAATGCTGAGTAAGACAATATGAAGCAAGCCAACTCCTAATGCATATGTCAGCCACATACCCCGGCTGTTCATTACACAGGTGTTAGGATTCACCTCGCTGTGGGCAACTCCAACATTCATGTTTGCTTCTCCGCCTCCCGCTCCAGGCTGCTGGTGTGGTACAGAATACTTCTGGGGCTAATGTAGCGTTACTGCACAGTCTCCAACCCCAATTTTTAAAAAGTTATTAAAATGAGGATTTGAACCATTATGGAAGCATGTCTTTTTAAAAATGATATTAAATTGTACAACTTGGAAGCTGAAGATTTTATTAATTTATTGTTGAATTTAGAAGAATGAAGAAAATTAATTTACAACTTTCTGTGTAGGGAATAGTTTCATACCATAAAGAAACCTCATGGTAATATGAATGAATGTTCCAATTTTTAAATGAGAAACTGAGTTATATTAGGGTAAATTATTTTTTCAATGCTGCATAAAGTCTTATGGTCTCAATATATTTATGACTCCTTAAGGTACATGTCTATGATCATCAAGTAGGTAAGTATAAATTTACTGTTCCTATTAGTGTGTGTGTGTGTGTGTGTGTGTATGTGTGATACTAAAAAACAAAAATAGGGCCTTGTGCATGCTAAGCACTCACTCTGCCATTGAACTATAGCTCCATTTCTTATCGCACTATTTTCAAAAGTGAATAATTAAAGAGCCACCCAGATAGTAAAAGCACTTGCTTAGGCAAGTACAGGGACTGGGTTTTGATCTCTGGCACCGCCAGCCCCACCCTGGGGGTGCACTGAGATGGCCATTGAGACTGGACATGGTGGTGCGAATCTGTAAACCCGGTAGTTGGAAGACTGAAGATATAAGGATCACTACAAGTCAGATCTGTGTAGTGAGACCCTGTAGACCAGGTATTAAATACATAAAAAAATTTGAGCCGGGCGTGGTGGCTCATGCCTGTAATCCCAGCACTCGGGAGGCTGAGGCAGGAGGATCGGTGCGAGTTCAAGACCAGCCTGGGCTACAAAAGTGAGCTCAGGACCAGCCTCAACTGCATAACGAGACCCTGTCTCAAAAAGACAAAAAAAAAAAAATTTGAAATATTATACTGAGACACTCAAGTGCTGAGAAAATATTTAGTGTTAAAGTTTTCAGTTATCATTTTTGGGAATGCTGTTAAACAATTCAGCTACTGGATTTTATCTAGCTGTAGAAGAGGCTTATATGCTAATGAGAGTTTTGTATCATTTTGTTTTCATTAACTCACTTAAAAAATATTTTTTAAAAGGTTTTGCTCAGAAAAGTAAACCACCAATGTACTGAAAAGAAAATCCGCAATGTCCAAAAAATTATTTGCTAGATGTACATTAGAAAAATTACTGTTGTAGGGGCTCAGGAGAGAGCACTTTAGAATAAGCAGTTGCCTGACAAGTGCAAGGGTCTGAATTCTGTCTCTGGTGAAAGAAAGAAAGAAAGAAAGAAAGAAAGAAAGAAAGAAAGAAAGAAAGAAAGAAA